>CM068763.1:11923210-11963780 GCA_035084275.1 Hydrolagus colliei | reverse complement strand
TCCCCTCCATCTCCCCCCCCCCTCCATCTCTCCCCCCCCCCAGCCCTCCCTCCATCTCTCCCCCTCGCAGCCCTCCCTCCATCTCCCCCAGCCTCCCTCCATCTCTCCCCTCCCTCCATCTCTCCCCCCCCAGCCTCCCTCCATCTCCCCCCCACCCCAGCCCTCCCTCCATCTCTCCCCCCCCCCCCCCCCCCCCCCCCGGCTCCCTCCGACTCCCTCCCCCCCCTAGCCTCCCTCCATCTCCCCCCACCCATCTCCCCCCCCCAGCCCCCCCTCCATCTCTCCCTCCCCCAGCCCTCCCTCTATGTTCCCCCCAGACCCCCTCCATTTCCCCCAGCCCCCCCTCCATTTCCACCCCCCCAGGACCCCTCCATCTCTTCCCCCCACCCCAGCTCTCCTTCCATCTCTCCCTCCATCTCTCTCCCCCCAGCCTTCCCTCCATGTCCCCCCCCTCCCCCCCATCTCCCCCCAGCCCTCCCTCCATCTCCCCCCAGCCCTCCGTCCATCTCCCCCCCCCCCCCCCAGCCCCCCGTCCATCTCTCGCCCCCCTCCATCTCTCCCCCCGCAGCCCTCCCCGCAGCCCCCGCTTCCATCTCCTACCCATCCCCCCCTCCATCTCTCCCCCCAGCCCTCCCTCCATCTCTCCCCCCAGCCCTCCCTCGATCTCCCCCCCCACCCCTCCCTCCATCTCCCCCCCACCCCTCCCTCCATCTTCCGCCCCCCCCCAGCTCTCCCTCCATCTCTCCCCCCAGCCCTCCCTCCATCTCTCCCCCCAGCCCTCCCTCCATCTCTCCCCCCAGCCCTCCCTCCATCTCCCCCCCCACCCCTCCCTCCATCTCCCCCCCCACCCCTCCCTCCATCTCCCCCCCCACCCCTCCCTCCATCTCCCCCCCCACCCCTCCCTCCATCTCTCCCCCCAGCCCTCCCTCCATCTCCCCCCCCCCCAGCAGCACTCCCTCCATCTCACCCCCCCCCCCCCCAGCCCTCCATCTTCCCCCCCCCCCCCCTGCGCCCTCCATCAACATGCATGGATTATGAATCTGTTAGTTGGCCTAACATTCCTGTGGTGGAGCTCCGCTGTGGATTGCTTGACTCCTCTCAGTCATCACAGCTTTTCAGATGTGGCTTTTGTAGAGAGAAAAAAAAATCAAATTGATTGTTGGTGCCAGCTGATAATATATTTATAAAATAAACGTTACCGGGGCCTGGGTTCCACTGCAGACGAGGAAACCGCTTGATTCGTCTCGCCTGATCCCAATGTTCTTAGTTGTTGTCGCGATGACATTCAAGTTAGGATTATATCCTTGAGCTGGGAATGTGCGTAAGATTTGACAAGGATTTCAACTGATTGTTCTCATTAAGCTATCCCCCCTCCCCCTCCACTCCCTACTCCCCTCACTGGTAAAAGGTTTGTGTGTGTGTATGTGCGTGTGTTTTTGCCTAACAATAAATCTGCTGCTCATTTGTCCAGGCTTGTACTTAATTTATCTATAAAAAGCCAAATGATGCATCAGTGATCTAATTTCTAATATACGTTTCAAACGGATTTGAAAGGATTTAACGCCAGTTTGCGTTTGGTACCAATTCACTGAAGTGTGGCCTCGCGCATCATTTCACTTTGGGTTTTTGGAAACATGTTTCAGTATACCTTCAGCATTTGTGAATGAAAACAGTTTGGCAGGTCACTGCTGCTTGTGGGACGTGCCTTTATCTGGCCTGATGTTATCTTGCAGGTGATGTTGGGAATTACTACTATGGGCAGGGCCATCCCATGAAACCACACAGGATTCGGATGACGCATAATCTGCTGCTAAACTATGGCTTGTACAGAAAGATGGAAATCTATGTAAGTGCTTTTTCTCTTAAGGTTGATGAGGCTCATTTTTCTTTTGTTCGTCTCCTGCCTTTTACTGGTTCGAGATTAAAATCTACTTTGCTGTACAAAGTGTACAAATCACAATTTCCACCTCCGCGTATTTCACACACTGACAATTCTCGTCCAGTCCAGAAAAGCGTGGAATTTAACCTAAACGTGGATTTGTTTCTTTTTAAGCGTCCCCACAAAGCTTCGGCTGAAGAAATGACAAAGTACCACAGTGACGATTACATCAAGTTTCTGAGGTCCATCCGGCCGGACAACATGTCTGAATACAGCAAGCAGATGCAAAGATGTGAGTCCTTGGGATCATTGTGAAGAGGTTCATCACCTAGCACATCAATCAATCAATCAATCAATCAATACTTACATTTATATAGCGCCTTTCACGTCCAGAGGGCATCCCAAGGCGCTGTATAGTCAAGGTAGGGACAAGAGCAGTGGTGGGAGGGCTCGGGGCAGGATGAAGGAGAGAAGGAAAATCGACTGTATATTTGTGGGCGAAACGCAGCAGCCAAATTACACACAGCAGTGTCCCACAAACAGTCATGGAAATGGGATAAGGGGAGAAAGGGAGGAAAGATGGCAAGGGGAGGAGTCGGGACAGGGTGTGGAGGGCAGCACTGGATCATGATGAGGATTAAGAACCTAGACTCCCCCCCCCCCCCCCCCCCCCCCCCCCATCCTTAACCCAGAGTGGTTAAAGGTACCTGTGGTGTTAACTTAGCATAACTATTTATAACTATTGTCACAGCAGCCATCAGTTATTTACTAGCTAAGCTTCTCAGAGGATCACTGGTCGTTCCTTTTTTAATTTCTGTTTGGAAATCTCAAGCTGTTAATTGAATTTAATTATGAACCCTGGTAACCCTCTCTGTTGTGACTATTCTTCACTAAGCTTGTTAAACCCAGGATCTCTGTTTTGCAGTTAATGTGGGTGAGGACTGCCCTGTATTCGATGGACTGTTTGAATTTTGCCAGTTGTCGACTGGAGGATCCGTTGGTATGTAAGATTGTTTTTCCAATTTTTAAAAAATATATCTATATATATATACTCATACACACAAATGTAATTTTGTTTTTGTTGTTTTTCCTAAACGCTGCAGAATATTGCAAAGCTAAATGCAATAAAGAATTTAATCTGATCTGTGGCAGGTATATTTTAAATATAACCCCATGTAAGAATGTGTTTGGGGGCATTCCTTCAGTTTTTGTTCTGTCGGAAAGAAGGGAAAAGCAGGACAGATTGGTTGGATATCTGTGTTTTTTCCCTTTGTTATAAAATTCCTAGCTTTCTGTGGTGTCTTTATTTCCGGACTCTTTCCCTTCTTGCCCACACACAGGACAAATGGTATCTCTTATAGAGTCAGAAAATCTTTAAGGGCCCGTTTTTACTTTTGAGTAATCTTTCTTTGCTATGTTTTTCTGCAGCTGGAGCTGTGAAATTGAACAAACAGCAAACTGACATCGTCATCAACTGGACTGGCGGGCTCCATCATGCAAAGAAATCAGAGGCATCTGGCTTTTGTTACGTGAATGACATTGTCTTAGCTATTCTTGAGCTGCTGAAGTAAGTGATATAACCCACACATACCCAGCCCCCCCCCCCCATAGAATACATCTGACGTTAACGCAGCAGTAAGTTATTTAAACCCCTACGTTTGGTGCTTCAAACTGGCATGAAAAGGAGCATTTGGGTTTCACTCCCTCCTGTGGCAAACAATCGTGGAGATGTACGGCCACAGAATAGGACCATTCGGCCCAATCGAGCCCGCGGACTCCCTTGAGCAATCCTGTTGTTCCCATTTACCTGCCTTATTTTGTAATACATAAGCACTTGGATGCCTTGGCCATGTTCTAAATAATGTATAATATTTTGCCTTTGATAAAACGCCATATGTCGTCAAGATATCTCTTGAGCTTCAAGATTTCACTTTGTGCTTTTATTCACCTACAAAGCTGCTGCACAACAAGGAAACCTGTCCGTCCGATAACATCTAGCCCAGTGAACCCTATTTATTATGAATGATAACTTGCTAAGCAAGTACATTAAGTTAAACTTGATTGCAGTGGGGGGTGGGGGGAGTGGAGCCCTTTTATAGTATTTTTTTAAAATCCTATCTAGTTGTTAGTGTTCTTATTGGCTTTTATCGAGTGTGAATTTCCTAATGTTTTTAGGTACCACCAACGAGTGTTGTATATTGATATTGATATCCATCACGGAGATGGGGTTGAAGAGGCTTTCTACACCACAGATCGAGTGATGACAGTCTCATTCCACAAGTACGGCGAATACTTCCCTGGCACAGGAGATCTGCGGGTGAGAATCAAACCGTAAACAGTAAATTGTAGCATTGCACGCGCGCGCACGCACACACACACACACACAGACACACAGACAGGCTATTCTGCTTTGAGATTGTTGAGGTGTTGTAGAGACATGGGTGGCTTTGTGTCTATGCTTCCAAATGAGGAGAAACATGTGAATGTTTGCAAACTCCCAAGGTTTCTTTTTCTCTTGGCAGATAAAATTGATTTACTGCCAACTTTTGTTTTGTTTTTAAAGGTTAGTAAGGAGTCAGGAGGTCGCAGGGTAGGGTGGGCAAGGGGGCGGAGGGCTTTCGATTCCATTATGTCTCAGTGAATTTAAACTAGGAAGTGCTTATTGCGCTCAGCTGTTTTGAATACTACAATATTGGTTAAGGTAGACAGCTAAATTGTAAGAGCTTTGAAAGGTAGATTTGCTTTCACATGATTGAATGTAACACACCTCCCAACAATAGCAGGCAGTGTATTGTGTAGGATGATTTTGTGCACATTGTGAGGAAATGCATGTTAGTTCTGAGCATCGTTTGTGTGAATCTTATTCTGCTTTTCACTGGTGTACAGGACATAGGTGCCGGTAAAGGCAAGTACTATGCTGTAAACTTCCCTCTGAGAGATGGAATCGATGATGAATCCTATGAATCCATCTTCAAACCTGTGAGTATCGCCTTCCTGTTGATCATCGGATGATATTCTGTGAGATGTCCCGAGTCTCGGGTTTAAAACAAAATTAAAAAAATTATTGGTGAAAATATTCTGAATTTCACTTCTTCTCCGCTTTACCACCTGATAATTCTGTACATTTGATCTTAATTTGGGAATAATAATAAGAATAATAATCTTTGCATTTGATATCGCGGCTTTTCACATCTTATCGACGTATCAAAGCACTTCACAGAATAGACTGTAAAAGTGAATTGACTGAATGTGTCATGTTGAGCATAAGTCATCATACAGAATAACTTTTGTTTTCTCTGTGTACAGGTCATGGTTAAGGTAATGGAGATGTACCAGCCCAGTGCCATCGCTCTCCAGTGTGGTGCTGATTCTCTATCTGGAGACCGGCTGGGCTGTTTTAACCTGACTATTAAAGGTAACAGCATTCCAGTTTCGATGTGTATAAACCATGTAGTGTTAGGCTTGCCTGTCGGGACGTTTACAATTGATATCTTGAGGATAAATTTAGCTAGACTTCTCGATGGAAGATTGTGGGGAAAGTTGCCTTCCTACGTATCTTCTGCACTGATCTGCGATTTTGGGGCTATTGAGAGAAGTAGCGAACGAGTTCCTTGATGTGATAGTTTTTCTTTTCTAAACGCAGGACATGCCAAGTGTGTGGAGTTTGTGAAGGGCTTCAACTTACCTCTGCTGATGCTGGGAGGTGGAGGCTACACAATCCGCAACGTGGCTCGATGCTGGACATTTGAGACGTCTGTAGCTTTGGACTCGGAGATCCCAAATGGTGAGATCATTTTCCATTGATAAGGTGTAGGGGAGGGGGTGGGGGGTTTCAGTGAGGAAGACAGCTTGTGACGGTATTTACACCCAGGCTGCTTCAGGTTATGAGGGACTTTACTCTTAATTCAAGTGTAGAACTAGATAGGGGAGGGTGGGAGGATCCTCTACTAGCTCTACTAGAGAGAGTTGAAGAGAAATATTTAAAACTTACTGCAAATTCCCTGAGAGACACGCCAAGTGTAGCTTCCCACTTTGGCATTGGGTGTTTGTCTGTCTACCATTAGTCCGTTTACTGGTAACGCAGCAAGTGTAATGTGTTTCGCCCAGTCGGCTCCACCAGCTAAACCAATTGCCTGTGGATTCGGAGAGATTAAAAAAACTAGCAGTTCTCCTTGGAAATGCAAGTGGTGGCTTCAGCTCACCTTGACAAGGTCTTGTATCCAAAGGTTTTTCATTGGGAGAAATTTACATTGGACAATAAGCTTCTACATCGATTGCATTGATTATTGTGTGTGTTGAGAAGATGTCAATGTTTGTATTTCAGAGCTGCCGTACAACGATTACTTTGAATACTTTGGACCAGATTTTAAGCTGCACATTAGTCCTTCTAATATGACAAACCAGAACACGGTTGAGTACCTGGAGAAGATTAAGTAAGTCCTTTACTGACTTTAGTAATATGTTATTGTTTACTAGGATGATTTGTACATTCGTTAGTTTTACCCATCCACCCTCCCTCACAAAAAAAAATCTAACGTCTGGTAAATGCTGATCATTGGGATCAAATAAATTGTCTAACGCCTTGGGACGTCCGCTCGACGTGAAAGATGCTAAATAAATGTAAGTTTTGATTGATTGATTGATTGTAACCTATAGAGTTTTAACTATTTTTAAACTGGTGGCCGAGTTTGCAAAACTACTCCTTGGTTTAAATCTTTACATATCGATCTAAAGTAAATTAAATTAGTATTTCGGGTGGCAAAACAAAGCGCTGGTTAATCAAGTGTAATGGAAATTTTTGCTAATTCCGGTCATGTCTAACAGTCCACATAAATACAACCAAGGAGTTGCTATCTATAAGATGAAAGATCATTATAGGATCTTCATCATCCAATTATAAACCCCCGTTTCAGGGCTGCCACTAATTTCCACTTCAGGAAATGAAAAATAAATTTAAGCTTGTCACCAGTGTCCTGGCAGGGGTTTCGTGACTTAACCCACATGTAAAAAATCCCTCCTTACATTCTTACAACTGAGATTGGCTGTTCAAGAATTTGTCCAAAGCCAACTCTCCCGAGTGAGCTGAACCCTATTTGTGGAGCTGTGTCCTATAAGTTCTGCTTTTTGCCCATCTGTCTCACATATTTAATGACCCACTCACTGCCGGGCAGATTTTACTGTCTTAACTCGTTCATTTTTTTCTTGAAATTTACCTAATATAAGGGTTTAGAAGTTGATCTTGGTGTTGTCAAGTGCTCTGGTAGGGACGCCACCCTGTATGAGGGGCACAAAATAAATATACGTTATGGTACGGATAATGCATTAATGTTCCAATAATGCTGCTCGCAAAATGTATGTGCTGCTTTGAAATGCATCATTTCATAAATATTTTACACTCAGTCACACTAAATAGGATAATTTAAGAGATGAATTTGGCGTATAAAGAGATTAGCTACTCTGGATCCTTGAAACATTGATTAACAGCCTTAGTTTTCACAGTGTTGGTACGGTTATTGGCATTATTGTCTCAAGATCGGCCTCCGGGATGTCCAGAGTCGATCACTAGCTGTCCTATTTATTGCAGGCAGCGTTTGTTTGAGAACTTGCGGATGTTGCCTCACGCGCCTGGTGTTCAGATGCAGCCAATCCCAGAGGACGCGGTTCCCGAAGACAGCGGAGACGAGGACGAGGACGATGCAGACAAACGCATTTCAAGTAAGTTCTCACCAATCGCTCCTCCCACGTACTGTACAAGCTTATTTATTGGGTTTATATGTCATTTTAAGAATTTTCAGGACTAGTCACTACCTGACATTGAACCCTGTGAAGCGTTTTGATAATCCTGATGTGACAATCTCCCTCACCATCAAATACAATAAGTTGAAATACAGACTCACTTCATTCCTTTAAGAATAAAGTGGAGAGATTGAACCTTGTGACTCCTATTGAAGCAACCTCTAAGGTTGCTTCAATAACCTTAACGCTAGTTAAAAGAAGTTTAACTTTTAATGGCAGTAACTGGAGATTCTTGTTACAAATGCTATCCTTAATCAGTAACTGAACTTTGTGGAGTCCTGTAGCTTAGTGGTTAGAGCACTCGGCTTACAAGCGAGGGAGCTGGGTTCGATTCCCTGCTGGGCATGTTTCCTTACTCCACATGCCTGATAATAATCCCTCAAAATAATTGGTCATTTCAATCCATGATTGTTTGTGGGACACTGCTGTGAGCAGTTGGCTGCCATGTTTCGCCCACAGTCAATTCACTTTACACTGTGAAGCGCTTTGAGACGTCTAGAAGATGTGAGAAGGTGCTACATCAAAAGCAAGGATTATTAATATAACACATTCCATTGTTGCCAGATTCACTTCCTCCGAGAATGACGTTTATAATTGTTTAGATTCTGACCCGTATGTGTGAGTTTTAATATAAAAAGCATCAATTTACAATTCCTTTTCCCTCCCCCCCCACATCTCCTCCCCCTCCAGTTCGTGCTTCAGATAAGAGAATAGCTTGCGATGAAGAGTTCTCGGACTCTGAAGACGAAGGTGAAGGAAGTCGCCGGAACGCTGCCAATTACAAGAAACCAAAGCGCTCGAAGGTGGAGGAGGAGAAGGAAGAAGAGAAATCATCAGGTTGGTGATCGTACTGCCTCCTGTGACACCTCTTTCCAATCAGTAATTATATCTCTGCTGTGTGTGTGTCACCATGACCTCTTGGGAGTAATTAGTAATTAAATTTATATTGGTTAACAACCCTGTTGTTGTCAATCAGCATTAGAAGGTGCATCCCACCTGGTTTAAAACATGATTGAGGAGTAGAGAGATAGGAGATGCTGAATGCTGGCTGACCTCCTTTAACCTGACTTCCTACATTACGGCCATTAAGAGACTGATTATCAGGGAAGGCTGGAGGAGAGTGAGCCTATGGGAGCAGTTGTGCAATTTAGTTAGAGTCAAGCACTGGCTTATCAGTTCCTCTCTAAATCTTCAGATGGTAAAGAGGAAGAAAAGGCCAAAGATGGAGTTCCAGAAAAACTAGAGACTAAAGGGTACGTACGTGTCTTTGTTTCCTGTCTCCAATTTAACATTAAATTTTATATACATATATCTACACACACACGTAAAAATAAATTCCTTACATCCTCATTCGTTTCATCCTCCACAGAATTAAAGTAGAAGAGACGAAACCAAGCAATGCATAAATGAAGATGGGAAGTGTATTGGCTGAACTCTGTCCTCGCACAGCATGGTCACCTGTAGTGGAGCGTTGTTAGATGACCCTAGAAATGCTTATTTTTTTACAACAATACAATGGACCATGTAAGTTATTTGTAAAACAGTTTTGACCTTTAACAGTTTCAACTGTGATTGCCCCCCCTCCCCCCCAAAAAAAAAGTTTAAATTGTTCGAAGTGAAGTTGATTAAGGAGTTGTTCAAAACGTTTCTGTATTTTCCAGTATACACAAATGGCATTTTCTTTCCCCTTCTGGCCAATAAAACAATCATTTTGCTAATAAGCACATAAAACTCTTTAACAAACCCCAATAAACTGTCCCCAATGGATCCATCCACCCCCATGGCCTAGTGTAATACTGAGCCATACAGAGCAGATGAGTGCAGGCCCAATCTTTGGTCTGTGCTGTGTTAGCTGATCTCAGCCAGGGTAGTGAGCAATTGGTGCTACAATTTGGCCTTGTTACCCCTGGGCTAGGGAGGGTATATCAGCCAGGGCTCCTCACTAGCCAGTGGGACCCCTGCTGTCAAACTGTGTACGTGCACATGAAGTCAGGGTAGGATAGGAGTTTGAACTCTTGATATCAAAGAGCCTCCTGCTTTCACTTGCATTGTCAACAACGGTCACACAAAAGGCTACGGTAACGGAAGGTTGCTTTGGCTGGTGGAATCTTCTTTCAGTACATGTCAGCACCTTTTAAGGAGAGAAGGGCAGAAAATTACTTGTAGAAAATTATTTTGAAAAAATACTTTTCTTTCATTTTTACAATTCACTTAATGAATCATTGTACTTCTGTGAAAATACTGAATCCTGTAATCCTCCCCACTTTGGTAGTAATCAGATGTGTGAAATGAATATACTATTAACTTTTTTTATATATGATGAACTGGGTCCTGTATCTTAAAGAAGCTCCTTTAGGATATGTTTTCCAATTTTAAAACTTTATAGTAAAACTCATACATTACCCAAGTGAAATGTGGTTCGGATGTGTTTCTTTACAAATTCCTGTATGAAATGCACAACTTTTCTGTTGCTTTTGGTGGTGCTGCAAAGGGGGTGTGGTATATATTTATGGGGTTGAGAGTAGTGCAGTGGTTAGAGAACTCGCCCTCGCGAGCGAGAGGACCTGGTATTGGATATCCGGGCAGAGCAAAATCCTCTGTACTCCACACACACACACACCATAGTTTACCTAATAGTAAGTAGGAGCCTGGTTATTAGTCAATTGGTAGATCATTTCCTAGGGATAATAATCCCTTCAAAGAGTTTTTAACAAAAATAATAATTTGCTTCACTCAAATCCACGACTGTGTGCAATTGGCTCTCAGGTCGCACGCACAAGTCAATTCACTTTAAAATATACCCCGTAAAGCGCTTTATTGAGCAGTCTCACTGGATGATATCAAATGCAAGGATTGTTTTTTTGGGGGGTGAATCTTAGCCAAGAACACCCTGCTCCAGGTGAAGATTGTGTGAGAAGATAAACTGGTTAAATAATCTGCCAGCCTTCACTATCAAGGATTGAGGATATGGCACTTTGGGTGAGTTATGAGGGTGGTGGGGGGGGAAGACTTTTCTCGAATATTCTGATAATGCACTTCTGATAAGTCTTTGCCATCATTTTGGGAGTTTGACTCATTCCATTCCTCGCAATGTTATAGGTACTTGGGGTGTTTAAAAACCACACATCTGTGGAACCTTCTCCCCTAATATCTATATTCCTGATTTAGCAAATGTATTTTGGAAACATCAAAACTCCTTCATGTATAGTTTCCTGTGTGTGATCATCTGTGCCTTGGGGGTGACTAGTAGACCACAATTAGTTATATATGTTTGTATGTAATGAATAAACTAAAGTAAAGTACAGAAAACAGCAGGGATTAACGGAACAGGAAACAAAGGGTAACCAGCCTGGGTTATTTTGAGTTTCTTTCTCATAATAATTTTCCAATCATTAACATTTTAAGATTTCCTCAATTACTTTTTGATGGTCACACAAGTCCGTCCCCAAATTGAGCCACAAAACCAATCCCGTTAACCAAAACTTGCTGCGATAACATTTTCTTGTTAATCGATTAATAAAACCAGTGTACTGCATTAAGAAAAATTGGGAATAAAATCAATATTGAAGGTAGATGACAATATAGCTTTTAATGCTCAGTTAGAAGTTGCAAGATAATTTTTGACACATAAAAATATCAACTCTGATCTGAAAAGACTATTTCAAACCATGGACCTGGACAAAAGTACACAACTTGCTGTGTGGATAGCTGCAGCTCCCATTCCTGAACACTCGATGGGGCTACAGGCCCAGTCTGCCAAAGCCCATTGTCCACGTTCCATGGTTCCTGCACCATTTAAAACCCACAGAATAAGATGTTAATACTGTACACAGCATCAGGCACTCTCTCTGTGCCTATTGAGTAGCACCTTTTATATCGAGGAAGTGTTGAATGAATGAATGTATCACACCCTCCCCCCCCCCCCCCCGACGATTCAGCCGAACTTTGTGACTCTTGGCGGATGGAGTAGTGGTCTGGGTTGGGGAGTCGTTGCAAGGTCCAAGAGAGAGGGGCTAAATGTCAAGCTTGTTCTGTGATCCGAGAAGCTAAATAATAATCGACAATTTTTTTCCCCTAAAGTATCGGGTTACCCCGAAGAGTGTCATTCCAACCTGCACCGTTCGAATTTTATTATTTATTGATCGATAGCAAGTGAAATTTAGCCAAGAGTACTGTATTCCCTTACAGTCTACACTAGAGGGTGCAATCTCCCACACCTTACCTACTGCCCAGCGCTGCCAGATTGCTCTCATTAGTCGCCTTTAATAGATTAACTCGGGTTTGTTTTAGCTCCCATTTTATAGGTCTCTATCGCAGGTGGGAAACATCTGCCAAACACAAGACTTAACCCCCCCCCCCCCCCCCCCCAGCCCCATCATTCAGACAACAGAAGGGGAAAACTGCACCATTACACACATTAACAGTCCACAGGTGTAGTTTATTTCCCTTTTTAAAATGTTATACAATAAAGTCAGAACCACCTTAAAAGTTAGCAATAAAAAAATTGCAAATCAATTTGGCCAAATTTTATTTACAAGAAAAAAAAATCACATAACCGCTTGCACTCCCCCCTTTCCCTCCCTCCCCCCCCCCCCCTTTTTAAAAAAATCAATGGAAACACAGAACGTCACCTCATAGTGTTGTAGTCAGACTGTAAAAACTACAAAATAAATCTAGAAGCTTCAATCAATCAAAACTGCTGTTTTTTTTCCTCCTAAAAAAAGCACAAGATGTTTCAAATTGGGAAATGAAGCAGGGATGCTAATAATAATGGTTCTGATGGAAAGCCCCCCCCCTCCCCCCCCCACTCTTTTTGTTAAAAAGCATGTCGTCAAGTCAAACCAATGTCAGTTGAAACGTCAGAAGTCCTCAGATCAAGTGAGTAAAATGCAAAGAACTTAATGCACGTGAACAGTTGAAGAACTCAGCACTTTGCCAGATCGATTAGAAACAGTCACCTCATTTCTTTCTTTCTCGCTCTCTCTCTCTACGCCACAAAATGCTTCAGTTTTCATCAATCCCCCCACAAAATTGGGACAAGTGGGTTTGTGATTGAACCTACCCAAAGAAGGTCCCAGTAAAAACTAAAACAGAACTATTCAAAACCGGTAATAGTCGGGACGTGGGCTGGGGGGACATTAATACTGAGACAATTTTGAAGAAGACTCGAGTTGGCTGAAGCAGGTGGATGTGTAGCATTGAGGAGCAAGTGGGGGGGATGTGTGGGTAGGTGTGTGTGAGTGTGTGTGTGTGTGAGTAGAGGGTGGTGTTGGGTCTGTGGTTAGGGTTGACTGGTTGATGGGGTCGATAGGATTGGTCTCGGGGTTTTACAATGAACACGTGGCAGAGAAAAGTTTGTAAACAGTCCGGTCGTGGGTCAAGTCGCTTTTACTCTTCCTTCTGCTCGGACGGCGCGGGTGTTGAGCTGGGCTCCTCAATTGCTGCTGGTTTGGTGGCCTCCTCGCTGGCCTCGGGTTTGGCTTCTTCCCCCCCAGAGGTCTGCTCCTCTTTGGCGGCTGGCGCGGCCGTAATATCTTCTTTAGCCGGAGTCTCCTCGCTACTGGCTTTGGTTTCTTGTCCCTCAGAAGCAGCACTGGCCTCTGCCTGTTTCTCCCCCTTGACCTCCACGGCTGCCACCTCCTCTTTAGCCTCTCCGCTGCCCGCGGCGGTTTCCTCCACCGGCTTGGCATCGCTCTTCTCCTCGGCTGCCGCGTTCTCGTCCGCCGCCGCCTCTTTCTTGTTCTTCCTGAAGGAGAGCCGGCCCTTCAGGTTGCTAAAGTACTTGAGGTTCAGGGTCTTTTTCTTCTTCTTCTTGGGGCTCTCCTTGGCTCCTCCCTCGGCCTTGGCTCCCTCGCCTTCGGTGGCCGGGGCCGGTTCGATGGTGTCCTCCGAATTGGCGGCCGCTTCTTTGGCTCCCTCCGCCGCAGCGCTGCTCCCGTTGGCCGGCACTGAGCTGGCCTCTTCCGTCGGTCTTGCTCGGAGACACGTCACCATTTGTCTTCACATGGCCGTTCTCCTATATAAACGAGGGGCAGATTGAGGAGTTTGGGGGGGGGGGGGGGGGGGGGGGGGGGGGTGAAAAAAATAGTCAATTCAACACACCCAATTTTTTTTGGCTTCTTTAATAATTTCATCTTTTGTTTCGTTTTTTAACCAACAAAAAATCTGGCCTCATTCACTTCCTCTCTATCCCCACTCCCACCTTATGTCTCTCCCCCCCCCCCCCCCCCCCCCACACACACACTCATTTCACAACTGATTCAAGCAACAACAGTAGTGACTTATGGTGGAGCTTTCCTTGGTTCACCAAGGGAGCTACAAAGACAGACAAACACAAATCTGGATTTCGAAAGCAAAAAAAAAAGCTATCACTTTCACATCTCGGTTAATATAAGATTGGGAATCCACCCCAGAGTGATTCAGGGCTTGGGGTGGGGGGATATGGTCATGGTATTGAGCTATGGACTATGGGTGGGAAAGTCCTGAAGAACCCAACCAGCAAAGCACACAAACATAAGAACAAAACATTTGATGTTTTAGGGGGTGTTTCATGTTGGGACCAGGGACTTTCTCTATCTCTAACACCCAGGAGGGAGAGACAAGTGCTATTTGGGTTTGAAATGCTTAGAAAGGAATTTCCCTACGAGGGGGATTACAACATGGACCCCCTTATATGGGCGAGGAAGGTTTCCCCCCCCAAAAAAAACCCTATATATATATGGATGAAAATTGTGTATGGATTAAAAAAAATGTAGACAACTTCCACTTGCAGTGATCTGATCATGCGATAGGGGGCGATATTGGCTTTCTCTCTCCCTCTCACACACTCAAGCAAATAAATATTCAGAGCGAAAATAATAAGCAGTAGCTCTCTTCCTCCCCCACCCCTCCTCTCTCCTTTCCCCTCCCTCCCCTCTCCCCCTCTCCTCCCAATGGGCGAAGAGACATAGACACACACATACACCACACACACACACAGATTGGTTTTATTTTATTAACAAAGCAAAAGCTGTGACTTTTTTAAATAAATAAAAAATAAAACAGTTGAGGCGTTAAATGAAGAGGCTTTGGGTGGATTCCAGTGTGTTTTTCGGTACAGAATGATTAGTAATGGGGGTGGGGTGGGGGGGGGGAATTCCCCAAGGACTTGGATTTTGCTACCACTCTCTCTCTGTCTTTGTTCTCCTGAATGAATGGTGGGGGGTTTTAGCGCCACTGATACACAAGGAGTGGCCACACTAAACAGCTATCACTCACTCACACCTCTTAAATCCAAAACCCCCCTGATTCATTAAATTATGTTAAAATAATTATTTATTTTTAAATAGGAAAACTGCAAAATGCATAAACTGAGTGTTTTTATTAATTTTAATAAAAATAAAGGGTGGGTGGGTGGTGGGGGAAATAGTCTTTTGTTAAGTCGCCACCCCACCCCCATAAATAAATTAAGGAAAGGTGGTTGGGGGGGGGGGGGAGAAGAGAGAAAAAAAGTCAAGATGTAAATGTGGGTATTTTGGGGGGCAATGTAGAAGGTGTTTTGATTTATACCCTAAACCCTAGCTGTGGGAATGATGTGTGTGAAGCCTTTCACAAAAGGGGGAGGCGGCTCTCACTACAGCAAACAGAATGGTGTGTGATTCAATCACCAGAGCGACTTTTCTTTTTTCCTCTTTCCACAATATTGGGAATTATCTAGGAATCTGGGATTTAGAGAGGGGGGGGGGGAATAAAGATTACTTGGCGTTTGAGGGTTTAATTAAAGGGGGAGGGGGGGGGGTTTGGGGGGGGGGGGATAGGAAGGCAACATACACACACAGAGGCGGATTGGACAAATTAAAACTGCAAAAACATATGGATGTTATATTTTTCAAATTGCAAATGTGTAGGTTTAAAGGCGATACTGTTCGTTGGTTTTTTTAAAAAGAGAAAAATATAGTTTGGGTGGGGAGGGAAAGACACCCACAGCATCAAAATTGGGGATGTATGTGTGTGTGTATATGCACACTCACACCTTACATAAAAAAACACTAAATTTATATTTAAAAAACCCCAAAAAGCAACAAAGGCACAAAATTCGGTTACGACACGAAAACCCGTTCTTTCCTTTTAAAATAAAACTGGGGAGTTTTTTTTGTGTGTGTGTGTGGGGGGGGGGTTTAAAAAAAATCGACAAAAAATTCTCTCCACACACACAAAATTCACACATTCACACCCAATCAAACAATGGGAGAATGGAAAGTCAACCTTACCTGGCCATTGGGTTTGGTGGGAGTTCCAACTGTAACATCTTGAGATTTAGACTTGGCGAATGTACTGCCCATGATTGAAACAATAGTATTTTCTTTCTTCTTCCTCGCTCCTTCCTTCCTTCCTTCTCTTCACACTCTCTCTCCCTCTCTCACAGAGACACACACACACGCTGGAAGCTCAGACAAAGAGAAACACACTGGATAAACCCAAGATTAAGGCGTTGGGTAGGCAGACCAATTCTCTGTGTGTGTGTCTCTCTCTCTCTCTCTGTGTCTCAGTAGATATCTCTCTGTGTGTAGCACACACACACTTGGGCTCTCTCTCTCACACACAGCCACAGGCTCCCAGCAGCAAAAGAAGATGATTTATTCTTTTTTTCTCTCTCTCCCTCTCTTTCTCTCCCCCCTGAACTTCCTTCAGTTCAGCAATCCACACACTGAGAGACGATGGTAATGGACAGCATATAATAAGCCTGAGCGACGCCCTGAATAGATAAAGAGGAGGAGGAGGAGGCATCTCTAGCTCCACTCACTGACTAAGGCTGCCAACCAATGGGCTGGGTGGGGAGGCTGGCTCAGGTCTCAAACAATAGGGGGAAGAAAAGGGAGGGAGGGAGAGACACACAGAGAGATAGAGAGATACACAAGAGAAAGGGGGTAGAGAGAGAGGAGGGGGGAGGATGGGGGTAGAGAGAGGAAGGGGGAGGATAGGGGGTAGAGAGGGAGACAGGGGAGAGGGGAAGATAGAGAGGAGGGAGCAGTGGGGAAAGGGTAGGGAGATGAGGGAGAATGGAAGAGAGGGAGTGGGGTAAGGGAGATAGAGAAGGGATTGGGGAGGTGGGGACAAGTCTATAGACGCTGGATCGATGGTTTAATAAAAAAAATTGGGGTGAATTAAACATGACATTGTCCAATGTGGGGTGGGGTCTTCTCTGGTGCCTTTGTTGTGTTGGTGGGGAGGGAAGGGGGGGGTGGGGGGTGGTGGTGAGAGGAGATCATTTTGCGACCTGACTTTATTTTGCGAATTCGAATCAAATAAGAATATTGCTCAATGTGAAGTCTGGGGGGGGGGAGGGGGGCTATCTCACAGTCTCTCTCTCTCTCTCTCTAGTCTCTATCACTGATGTGATA
Source organism: Hydrolagus colliei (assembly GCA_035084275.1). NCBI lineage: Eukaryota > Metazoa > Chordata > Chondrichthyes > Chimaeriformes > Chimaeridae > Hydrolagus > Hydrolagus colliei. Next base: position 11,946,725 of record CM068763.1, on the reverse strand, counting down.
CCATCTTTCTCTCCCTGTGAATCTCTTCTCTCTCCCCCACCCACCATGGCAACGATTCACCCAAGAATTCCTCACCAAATACCTTGATAATTTATTATTATTATTGCCAGGAATCCAGTGGATCCCTTTCCTCCCACTCTCCTCTCCTCTCCTAAACTCAACTGATTTTTTGGGGATTGGTTGGTGGGCTAGGGATAGGGAGTTTCCTGCTCAGATCTTGTTAATGACGCTCTCTCTCCCCACACCCCACCCCCACCATATCCACACACACACACACTGAACAATAACTCACATTGTTTTGCTGTAGACTGTCCCAGGCAACACAGTGGCTGATAATGTTACTTTGGGCAATGGCTGGCAATGTGTGTGTGTGTGTGTGTTTTTAAGTCGTCCTGATTATGTCCCAATTCCCCTCAGTGACAGAAATATTAAATAAGATCAGAAATGTACATTTTCACATCCAATCAGTGAGTGAGTGGCTTAGTGACCAACAGAGCAGTGTGTTTTGGCTTCTGTAGTCAATAAGGAACTGTGTGATTGTTTGTGTGTGTGTGTGTCAGTGTGTGAGTGTTTACTGAACTCCACTGAGTGACTGACTGGGTGGGGAATTTTATAGGGTTTTTTTTAATAAATGTCAGGAATATCCCAATGAATTAGAAGAGGTTTTCATGGCTGCCTGGTAGGAAGCAGTGTGGTGTGAGTTTAATAATAATGGTAACACCACAGCCCTTTGCATTTGATATACACTGGCTTATCGCGTGGGTGAGACGCCTCAAAGGACTTGTATACATAGTCGCGAGGACTTCCCAAGGCGGTGGATGGTCAGTGTTTCAGACCCGAGCTGGGGACAAGGGATCGGGGAGGGAGGGTGCTGCGGATGGAGGGATAGGGGGGGATTTGGGGTGACCGATGAGACTGTCGAAGAGGAGGGTCTTGAGGTAGGATGTGCAGAGGCCAGGGAGGGGGTGGCGAAGCGGAGGGGGGTGTGGAGGAGGGGGCGAAGCGGAGGGAGGGACTGGGGAATGAAGTTCCAGGGGTTTGAGGTCTCCTCCCAACACAAAAGCTGCCAAAAAATAATAATATTAACGGTAATAATAATACTACTGTTAATCCTCAAACGCAAGGATTATTATTATTATTATTATTGTCTCCACTTAAAATAATTGCTGGAAAAATAGTAACTGACGTAAAACAACCCATTTTAAGTTATTCTGGTGTAAAGCAGAAAAATAGTAACTGACGTAAAACAACCATTTTAAGTTTATTCTGGTGTAAAGCTGGGGAGGTGTGTGTGTGTGTTATTAAGGTAGTAATTGCATCATATGTGTGGGAAGTGACGTCTTGATGGCTTTATCTTGATGAGCGAGTTCACACCTTTTAGGAAAGTAAGACGGAACGTAAAATGCAACGGTTAATGCAAAGTTATCGTTTAGGCAGAACGGAGGGGGGGTGGGGAGGGGGAGTGTGGGGGAGTGTGGTGGTGGTGGGGATTGGTGGGGGGGGGGATGGAGGAGAGAAAACCGCTTTGATGGAACACACTGTAAGGGTCCGTGAGACGACAGTGTTCTTTGAAGCCAGCGTAGCATTTCAATTGCTATGGCAACAGCTCACACAAACTGCAGAAATAAAATGAAAGCAAAGATTAAGGTTATTGTCTCAAAATCTTGTTTTCGCCAGCTCTTTAAGAAAAGGCTTTTCTGCTGTAATTGGTGGGTCCTGATTTGAACAGCAATGAAGTAGGTTGGCGCCATTATTATTATTTTATTTTGTCTCTCCCTCTCTCTGTCTCTCTCGCAAAACAACGGCATTTCAGTCTTTTGTTTATCTTTCAAAATAAATACCAGGAACGGGGGCGGGGGGGAGGGGTGGGCTTGGTTTCTCTCCCCCACCACCCCCCACCCATTCCCCACCCGCTCCACCTCAGACTCTCAGTGTTGCCTTTGGGATATTGGTCATCCATCACTAACCTTCCTCCCAACAACATCATCAACAACAATTCGTACAAAAAAAAACACCCCTAATAATTGGTAGTGGTTAGAGCACTCGCTCGCTCACTCACTCACTCACTCACTCACTCACTCACTCACTCACTCACTCACTCACTCACTCACTCACTCACTCACTCACTCACTCACTCACTCACTCACTCACTCACTCACTCACTCACTCACTCACTCACTCACTCACTCACTCACTCACTCACTCACTCACTCACTCACTCACTCACTCACTCACTCACTCACTCACAGTCAGGGTGAAAATCTTGAGCAAGTTTCCTTATTCCACACACACACACGCCTAATAATAACTACCCCTCCAAAAGAAAACCAAAATAATAAAAATTAGTCATTTCAACCCACGACTGTTTGTGGGGGAGACGCTGCTTTGTGCAATCTGGCTGCCGCGTTTCGCCCACAAATATAAGTCAATTCACTTTACAGTGTATTCTATATGAAGCGCTTTGAGACACAGTCTAGAAGACGTGATAAGGCGCTGTACCAAATGCCAGGATTATTATTGTTATTATTATTTATTATGTTTAGTTTCTGTGATTTTTCTCCGTCTCTCTCGGGACGCGGGACGGTCAGGATCAGACACACGCGGGGTGGTGGGGGGGGGAGGGGGGGGGGAAGCTGGTCCCGAACACTCCACCGTCTGTCTTCCCGGTGAGTGAGGCGGCCGACGTCCCTCACGACCTCCACACAGACCCTGGTGTCTGGTCACAGCCGATTGCGCACAGCAGCATCTCCTCCCCCCCCCCACCCACCCCACCCCACACACACACACACACACACACACAGTCGTGGATTGAAATGAACAGTTTTTATTATTGTGTTCTTTTTTTGGAGGGATTATTATTAGGTGTGTGTGTGTGTGTGGAGTAACGAAACTTGCCCAAGGTTTTGCCCTGACCTGCCTGGATTCGAACACAAGTTTCTCACGCTTGGAAGGCGAGCAAATGGTCTAACCACTGAGCTACAGGAGCTCCTGTGTTCCTCCTTAGAAAAGGGAAGGAGGGTGGGTGGGGTTGGTGGTGGTTGGGGTGGTGGGGGCGGGGGGGGGGGGTGACAAGACGGAGAGATGGAGAGGGAGAGAGAGTTCCAAAAGCCGTGCGGGCCGATTACAACACAACGACAAGACAGGCAAAGGTTCCACCAGAAACTCGCACTCCAGATTCCGACATTTTATAATCTTCTCTCTTCTCATTTCAAGCCTCTCTCTCTCTCTCTCTCTCTCTCTCTCTCCCCCTCGCTTTTTTTGTAGCTGGTTGAGCCATTAAAACCTGCCCAGGATTCACTGAAGCATTTAGTAGATTAGCGTTCGTCTGACGCTGGGGAGGAGAGTGATGCTTTGCAGTCGTTGTAGCCTTGAGTGAGTGAGAGTATCGCTTGCAAAAAACGGCATATTAATTACTCGCGTTTTTTTAAAAAAAACGTTACTTTTTTTTTTCTTCTTGCAAGTTTTCTGCACCATATTTCGACGTTTTGGGCCGTGGGCAGGAAATTCTATTCCTGCAAAATACTGCTTGAAGCAATTTCTGTGAATACACGTGACTGAATTTGTACAATTTACAAACTGGGACTTGCCGTGCAAAACCTTTCAGTATGAACAGAGAGAGGGGTGACTCCTCGCAGAAGATAATAATTCTTCGCTGGAGAGAGCTCACTCTCGCTTGCATCGTTTGTAATAATAATATTAAATCCTCGCATTTGATATGGAGACATCTTAAGGCGCTTCACGGAACAATAATAATAATAATCCTTGCATTTGATGTTGCCCTTTTTCACATCTTCTAGCCCACAAATATATATATACATATATATACAGTCAATTCACTTTACAGTATATTCTGTGAAGCAGCTTTGAGACGTCCAGAAGACGTGAAAAGCCACTGTATCAAAACGCAAGGATCATTAGTATTATTATTAATTAAAACTAGTGGAGCTCTTGTGGGAAGGTCTGAGCCAGGTGTCAGCACGCTGCGTTCAACACGAGGATTATTATTGCTGTTTCAGAGTCCGTACGCTTCACAGTAAGAGCCTGTGAAGCTTCTGAAACAGTTGGACAGAGTGAGATAAGGCGCTTTTATCAAATGCCAGTATTCTTTCGATTATTATTACTGAACGCAATTGCCACTCTTATCAGCTTTGCTCAACGCGCAAAAAAAAAAGAAGTTAATGTAACATTCGGTGACCTTTGAGCAATATGAACGGTATTAAAAAAAAGGTGGACGCACTGTGTAATCCCGTAAAAAGGGACTGAATGTCCCATTCCGGGCAGCCAGCTCTCAAACCAGAGATATCTTATATAATCGCGATGACTTCTGCAACTGTAACGCTCTGCGTGTGGGTTTGTTTTTTTGGATTGCTGGGAACTGAGTGACATGGAAAGTCACCTCAGCTCTCCGACTTGTGAGTAGAGACAGATTGGAAAGTTCAGAGAGGCAGCGAGAGGGAGGTGGGGTGGGTGGGTTGGGGGGGTGTTTACTGAAGGGAGTGTCATTTTAATTACTCTCAACATCTCCCCGGTGTTCCAGGGAGCGAAGGGCAGGGCTTGAGAAGCCTGACTGGGCTATTGCAAAGCACTAGATCCCAACTCAATCCCATTTCTCACCCGCCTTTGTAATCGGCTGCCGCGTTTCGCCCACAAATATACGCACAGTCAATTCACTTTACAGTATATTCTGTGACGCGCTTTGAGACGCAGTCTAGAAGACGTGAAAAGCCGCGATATCGAACGCCAGGATTATTATTATTGTTATTTGTTCTGTCGCCTTGTGTAGTTTGTAGGTGAACGGCTTGGGTCAATTTGCGCGCAGTCGTGTCCAACAAACAGATTGGTTTGTCCCTGTGTTCAGTCGGGCCCCTCCACCTCTAACTCTGCCTTTGCCACATCCCCCACCCTGCTCAGCCCCGCACTCCGTCTCAGTGAAACATCTCAAGGTGTAATTGCGTTGTCGAGGGGAAAAAATATCCAGAAAACACACGCACACACACGCGCCTAATAATAATCCATCCCCAAAAAACTACAATAATAAAATTGGACATTTTCAATCCATGACTGTTTGTGAGGGAGGACGCATTTCACCCACAAATATATGTATATATAAGTCAATTCACTTTACAGTATATTCTGTGAAGCAGCTTTGAAGCGTCGGTAAGATGTGAAAAGCCGCGATATCAAAAGCCAGGATTATTATTATTATTATTAATTATTGTAGCTCTGCCATCAGCGGCGCATGGAAGGGGTTAAATGACTAACCTGTTTACTCTGGAATCCCTTATCACATTCGCAGAGCAGGAATCCGCTTGAGTTTTGCGGTATTGATGTCTGTTGCCAAATATCTGGGGATCCTGCAAAGTAAGTCAACTATGCTTAAAATCCAAACTATTTAACTCTGCTCCCTGTTAAATGTTCATTACCCCAGAATGACCTGAGAGTGCGTTGGAAGTGGGGGGGTGGGGGGGTGGTGGGGGGGGATTGTTACATGTGCTGTGATTGTTGGTACTTGAAACGCCGCATTAATAAAACCTCTTTGGCTTTGCCCAGCTCTCACTGGTAATAAGTTGGTGATGGGGGGGGGTGGGTGGAACCCACACCAATAAGTGCAGAAATAATCCTGGCGTTTGATATCGCGGCTTTTTATGTCTTCTAGACTGTGTCTCAAAGCTGCTTCACAGAATATGCTGTATATATATATATATATATTTATGGGCGAAACACATATATTTGTGGGCAGCCGATTTCACACAGCAGTGTCTACCCCCACCCCACACACATACAAGATGTGAAAAGCCGCTGTATCAAAATGCAAGGATTATCATTAATAATATTATTATAGATTCACGAATCTGGTATGTTTTTAGAAAAAAAAAGGCTACAAAAGACCAGAATGTTTAATGTTTTTTTAAAAAAAAACAGTTGTTTAAATGCAACCACAACAGCTTGTTTGCCTGCAGTTCACAGCCACACATACTTGTTGTGAAACCAAAGCCTTGTTTATCTCTCACATTCTCTCAGAGTAATTCACTGCAGTGACAAGTCAGGCCGCACAATGACGGACACCTAACAAACTCACAGCAAAAAATGGCAGTAAAATGCTGGGGAATGATTTTACATTCCCACCAAACGTAGCTGAGAAGGCACCTTTCAATGGCGAGGGAAGGGACTTTGCGTTAAAACCGTCCATTTAAAGAAACGGGGTTGTCACGGAGTCGATAGCAACAATACAAGGCGGCTTGTTGCACGCGTACAGACTCTATCTAAATCCATTTCCGTACCCACCTGCAAAATACACAGTCACTACACCGCCAGGCATTGTGTGAAGCGCTTTGCGACGTCCTCCTGACTTGAAAGGTTCTGTACTACACAAACAGTTATTATCTTCTTGACACCTCACTCTGCTCTGCTCTGCTTTTAGCCTTGCTTATTGATTTATTAATGAATTGTTCTTTATTCTAACCTCTACTTTGCTCCTCTCACATCTACCTCTCACATTCAGAAGGAGAGAAACATTGTTTGATTGTTTGTTTTTTTTGCTGGTAACTCATTCGAAAGCTTACATGGCTTTTATGTGTTCGGCTTCTGCAAAAACAAACGGGCAGGAAATAAGAAATCAGTAATATGCGTTTATTTGCTTAGCAATGATCTAATAACGAAGGTGTCAGAAAGGCTGGCAGAGATGCCAGAAAGCACAGACACTGCTAAACACAGCAAAGAGTGAATCCACCCAAAGCCATGTTTATTATTTCATGTTATTAAATAAGTAGGAACATTATTTAATGTTATTTAATGTTATTAAATAAATAGGAACCCGGTTGTTATTCAATAGCTTTTCCCGAGGTAACAATCCCTCCAAATACTCCCCTGCTTTTTTTTTGTGGTGGGAGGATTTGCATATTTCAGTCATTTTCTTGTTATAATAATAATCATAATCCTTGCATTTGACATCGCAGCTCTTCACATCTTATCGACGTCTCAAAGCAAAAAAAAATACACTGTGTACATGGTATATATTTACTGTCTTTTGCCAAAAGAAAAAGTTTTTATAAACTCCCATTATCTCCGCTCCAGTGTCTTCTGGTCAATTTTGGGTCAAATTCATGAGCTTTCAAAATCCCTGGTCAGAGATCTTTACATAGTTGGAGTGATTTAGGAGAAGGATTGATGGGCAGGTGAATCATTGGAGGGAAACAGAGCGATATCAATGGCAAACTATGTGGTTTTAGCTGGTTAGACTCCAGCAGTTACCCCCCCCTCCCCCCACAACACACACTTTGGGGTTCCCTCAAAGCCTTGGCTCTCACTCACCTGTGTCTAATACTCTCCAGAGTTAGGTAAACAGTGGAGTGAGTCCTTTCCACAGAGCGACAGAGAGAGTGAGAGAGAGAGAGAGAATGTGTCTTCCAATCAATCTATCTCTGGGATTTCCATGTGTAGTTTGGGATGTGTGGAATTCCTAGCTGGGTTTGGAGGCTCGGAAGGAGGCAGGTGAAGGGTTTCTGTGTGTGTCAGACACCCAGCTGCTCTCCCCCCACCCCACCCCCAAAAACCCCAGCTCTGTGCCACCCGCATTACGTCATTCCTTCCTACAGCAGGTCAGCCACAAAGACAGGATATTCAGGGGTTAATTAGGTTAATTTCATATCAGGTCTTCGAGCCATTTTGGAAATATACTGTCAAGTGAATTAATTTACTGTATATATTTGTGGGCGAAACGCGGCAGCCAATTGCACACGGCTGCATCCCCCACCCCCCGTCCCCCCCCCCCCACACACACATACACACACACACAGTTGTGGGTTGAATGATGGAGTTACCATTATTATTGTATTGTGATTGAAGGGGGTTATTACCCCCCAGGACTGTGGGTTAGTTTCACTTTCTCTCCTGTGACCTCCCTCCCATCAATCCTGCTCCTAAATCACAAAACAGTGTGCGAAACAGTCAGAGAGAGAGAGAATGACTGAAACATGCAAACTAACCCCCCCCCCAGTAAAAAAATATAATAATACACTAGAGGGTGGGGGGGGGGGGGGGGATTACTCCAGGAACCTTAGCCCGAAAAATGAACGATTGTTTTTGGAGAAATAATAATAATAATGATAACAATAATCCTTGCCTTTGATATCGCGGCTTTTCACATCTTATCGACGTCTCAAAGCCGCTTCACAGAATGCAGTGTAAAGTGAAGTGACTGTATATATATTTGTGGGCGAAACGCGGCTGCCGATTGCACACAGCAGCGTTTCCCCCCCCCCACCCCCCCCCCCACACACACACACACAAACAGCCGTGGGTTGAAAATGACCAATTTTATTGTGTTGTCTTTTTGTTTTGAAGGGATTTTATTATTAGGCATGTGCGCAGAGTAAGGAAACGCGCCCTGACCTGCCTGGATTCGATCACAGGTCTCACTCACGCTTGTAAGGCGAGTGAGTGAGTGAGTGAGTGAGTGAGTGCTCTAACCCACTGAGCTACAGGAGCTCCACTGGGCACAGATTATTCGGTCGAAGACCAGAGGGAATAAGTGTAGTGACTGACTGTGGGAAGAACTTGTGACGATGCTCGTTTGTTTGTTTGTTTGTTTGTCTTTTCCTGCAGCCAAAGTGAAATCAAAAGTGGTTGAGAACCACGTCGGTTGGTGTGAGAGTTTAAAGGTGTGGATTTCCTGCGACGCGTTGACCTCGAGGGATGTTCTCGTCGCGTTGTGAGTTCCTCATGGTAATAATCCCAGCAGCTCACAAAACCACCAGGCGTTTCTCTCGATGGGTTTTATTGTTCAAAGCAAAAATGGGTGCAGAGGGCCTAGGCTTCCTTTGGGTCTCTCTCACACTCAGTGAGCACAAGATGTGGGGAGGGGTGGGGAGGGGTGGGGTGGGGTTAAACTGGTATTAACTCACGGAGCGGAGAGAGAGAGAGAGAGAGAGACTGTGTGTCAACGTGTGCAAAGCCCCTCAATGAAACCACACACATAGACACACACACACACACACACTGACGCTCACTCAAACACACACTGACACACACACATTGCCAATGACAGAGCTAAAGGGGCATCACTGATTGACGAGCATGTACGAGCCTCTGATGTCGTTTGTCTTTATGGCTGAGTGTCAGTCTGGCAGACTCCCACTCCGTATATGATATATATGTCAAAATATATATTTTTTATAGGTAAAAATATATAAAAACACTACATAAAAATGGCTTGGGATGGACCTGAGCTACAGGTTGGGATCAGGCAGGTGGTGGAGGGTGGGTGGGGGGGACATGGGTTGGTGATGGAGAGAGGCTGGGTACGGGAGTGATTCCCTTGGGCTGGAATTTGGAGCTCCATTACTGAGGGACTTTCCCATCGACACAATTTGCTATGAAACTAGCCAACCGTCCTATTGTGTGAGAATGTCAGTAATTTGCTGGTGAGAGAGGGGAACTTTGGCTGATTTCCCTTCCTTCCTCCCTCTCTCTCTCCCCCCATTCCCCCGTCTCAGAACCGAGGAGAATGGACAATTTACTGGAATCCCGCTTGCATCGAAGGTTGCTGCACAGAAAGAGGCCATTCGGCACATCAATCTCAGTTTTTTTTAATAAAAAAATAAAAAAATTTATATTTATTATTTCGAAACCCTATATCTTCATCCCCGTAGAAATTTTGTTGAACGACAATCTCAACCCTTTCCGAGTGTTTCACCCCACTCTCCCCCCTCCCCGACAATCACAAAGCTCTTCACAGAGTCTACCGGAAAGTGAATCGACTGGGTATTTTGTGGGCGGAAAGTTACACAGCGGCGTTCCTGCAAATTCACATTTCCCCCTCCCTTCCTCCCTCCCTCCCTCCCTCCCTCCCTCCCTCCCCCCCCCCCCCCTCCCCCCTATCTCCCATCTTCTCCATCCTGGAGGATACGCATTCCCTCGGAAAGGGTTTGTGGGAATGAGTAATGGTGCAGATCCTGAAACTGCATTGAATTCCTGACATTCCTGCCCATTGTGGGATTCCTGACATTCCACACATTTCTGGCTCTGCCAGATACAGCCCTGATAGCTCATGTCCTGTCTGGGAAACTCTGCGTGTGTGTGTGTGTGTGCGCGCACGCACGTGTGTGTGAGTGTCTGTGTGAGTGCCTGTGTGTGAGAATGCCTGTGTGTGTATCTGTGTGTGTGTGTCTCTGCCCCAACTCAGCACTTGGGACTTCCTCCTGACGTGAAAGACGCTCTAGAAATGTAATTATATTTGTGTGAGTGTGTGTGCGCCTGTGTGTGTTTGTGCGCCTGTGTGTGTGTGTACGCCTGTGTTTGTGTGCGCGCCTATGTGTGTGCCTGTGTCTGTGTGTGTGCCTGTGTGTGTTTGTGCGCCTGTGTGTATGTGCGCCTGTGTGTATGTGCGGTCCTGTGTGTGTGTGCGGTCCTGTGTGTGTGTGTGCCTGTGTCTGTGTGTGTGTGTGCCTGCGTCTGCGTGTTTATTCCTTTGTTTGTATCTGTCACCAAATTGACCCTGTGAGGAGGTCGAGTGTTCCAGGTATTTATTGATGCTGCTGCCAGGGTTATGTCCGTCTCTGCTTTTTCTTTCCCCGTCACCACTGTGGCCAGAGGGTTGTGGGTTAGATTCCAACCTCAGGACTTAGTATTCACATGTGGTTAGAGCGCTAGCCTCGCACGCGAGAGACCCGGAGGGTTCGATTCCCGGAGGAAAACTTGAGCAAGTTTCCTTACTCCACAAACACACATAAACACACACACCACACACATACACACGCTCCTGATAATCCCTTGGGAAAAAAAACAATAAAATATCAGTCACTTCAATCTACGACTGTTTGTGTGTGGGGGGTTGGGGGGGAACACTGCTGTGCGCAATTGGCTGCCGCGTTTCGTTCTCCCACAAATATATATATATATATATATACAGTCAATTCACTTTACAGTCTATTCTGTGAAGCAGCGAAAGACAATGTGTTGCATCAATACAAGGATCATTATTACAGTATTATTATTATTACTATTAAAACACAGAGCGAGAGGAGAACAACTTTTGACGTGATTTACACTGAAAGTTATCACCAGAGATCGATCTTTGGGGTGGAAACCAAAGCGAGTGAGTGAGCGAGCGGGCGGGCGTGGGCGAGCGAGCGAGAAAGCGAGTGAGGGAGTGAGTGAGGGTCTTTAACCCACTGAGCTACAGCAGCTCTACAATCAGCCTGTAGTGAGAGCGCAGTGTCCGTCCACGTCACAAGTCAGAGCCACCGTCCCACAGAGATTCGTCTGACAGAGATCAGGCCCTGAAAGGGGTCGTTAAAGGCCGGGCGTGGGGGAGAGGAGAGAGGAGGGAGGGGTGGGGGAGGGAGTGGGGGGGGTGGTGGTGGGTGGGGGGGTGGTCAGTGAGATGACGACATCAAAGGACATTCTTGCAGACGTGAATCATCTTTAAAGAATCTATTAACATAATGAGAGATACCATCCACCCAGATCACTGTGGCCACCAGACCAGCCCAGACCAGCCCAGGGTCTGTTTCCCTGGCCAGAGTCCTCAGTGAGTCAGTGAGATTAGGAGCAGATTTCAGATCGTCCCCCACCACACACACCCTAACCCCCCCCCCCCCCCCCCCCCCCACTTCTCCACAGTAAAATGCCAGGCGTTGCTGTAATAATTGGGAAAAATCTAATGGTTTGAAGGGGAGTCTTTGGTAGGAACAGCGAAACGGGGAGAAGGTCCATTCAGCCCCTTCAGCCTGTTCCGCCATTCTGCTAAATCGCGGCTGATCTATACTTTAATTCCATTCCCATCGGCTGCCACGTTTCACTCACAGATATACACACAGTCAATTCACTTTACAGTATGTTCTGTGAAGCAGCTTTGAGACAAAGTCTAGAAGACGTGAAAAGCCGCTATATATCAAATACAAAGATTATTATTATTATCAGCCACCTTGAAAGGGAAGGTATAAATCTGTCGGGCGCACATACACACACACACACACACACAGTGCGGGGTTCCCACAGTGGGTTAAGAGGATGTAATATTGCATCTGACATTGTGTGTAATAGGGTTAGCAAGTACCCAGCACAGGATATAGTTAACATAACAGGATAACACACCCAGACTGTCCATCAGGGTGACAGGACAAGCTGCCACTGAGCTTTCTGGCAGCTCAGCCATGACTGGATGTGAGTGAGCGAGTGAGTGAGTGAGCGAGTGAGTGAGCGAGCGAGTGAGTGAGTGAGCGAGTGAGTGAGCTCAGGTCTCACTGCCTGTGGCCATGAGGCTGAGAGACACCAGGTCTGACTCAGGATGTCTGACCACGAGTGTGGGTTTGAAGGTCTCCATGTGTTTGGTGCCAGACTTTAACAATCATAATATAATAATCCTGGCGTTTGATATCGCGGCTTTCCGCATCTACCTAGACCGTGTCTCAAAGCCGCTTCACAGAATATACGGTAAAGTGAAGTGACTGTGTATATATTTGTGGGCGAAACGCGGCAGCCGATTGCACACAGCAGCGTCTGTCTGTCTGTCTGTCTGTCCGTCTGTCCGTCTCTCCGTCTCTCTGTCTGTCCGTCTCCCTAAGTCCATCTCAGAGCCAAACAGCCAACACACAGACCTGCACACCAGGAGAAAAGTACTAATTTGCCCGGATGCCACGCCTCTGTGTGTGTGTGTGTGTGTGGGGGGGGTGGGGGGGTTTGTTTGGGATGGTTTGGGGTTACAGTGACGGTGGGGGAAATGGAACGAGATCTGCCCTCCATTGTTACTGACTTTCTTTAACGGTGTCCAGTGATCAATTTCACAGCTGTTACTGAACACAAACGGTCATGGACATGTGCCAGACACAGAGCCAAAGGAACCATTACCTCTCGGGTTACCCCAGCAGCATTCACCCGCGTCGAAGGAAACGTCCCAAATCGATTGGTCGGCAGAGTGTCACAGAGTTACCAAACTAGCCTTGAAACGGGTCCATCTCAGAGCCAAACAGCCAACACATAGACAGCTCCCATCAGCTGGAATACACTGGGAAACTCAATTCCCAAAGCCCAACAAGATTACAGCCGCACAAAGGTGAACGTCCTCGCTCTGTGAAAGGTGCGGTAAATAAATGCAAGGATCACAATAAGAATAATAATAATATTACGACATCATGTAATTTTTGGAACTCCTGTAGCTCGGTGGTTAGAGAACTCGCCTTTACAAGCGAGAGACCTGCGTTCGATTCCAGTCAGGATGAAACGTTGGGCGAGTTTCCTTACTCCACACACACACACACATGCATGCACGCACGCCTAATAAATGAGCCCTCAAAAACAAAAATTATAGATTGGTCGTTTCAATCCAGGGCTGTTTGTGGGGGACGCTGCTGTGCGCGATCGGCTATTGATAACTTAACAATCCTCGCGTTGGACACAGCGACTTATTCGCGTCTATCGAGGCGTCTCGTGAATATATATTATTCTAATTTCTGGACTGTCCTGAGACCGGGCGGGGCAAGAATAGAGACAGAGAGAGAGAGAGAGACTCTGTGTGTGTAGCCTGAGCCAGCCAGCTGAACCCATGGCTCCTAATTACAACCGGTTGAAACTTGTATCAGGTGTGGGCCTTGCTCTCTGTGTCCACAGTGAAGGGGGAGGGCAGTGCGGCAGGTCTGAGGGGGGGGGTTGCTGGGGCCTGACACTAGAATTTCCCCCTTCACATTAAATATCCTTGTACCTGGTGCTGTGGGCCAACGTGACGGAAATATCTACGTTTTGTAAGTGACTGTGTGTTTGCAGCCATTTTGTACACGGACAGCGAGGTTCACTTCAGCCCGGAAGGGAATGGCCAGATTAAAAATTAAAGCGTGAGTCGGTCAGCCAAGAACCACTACCACAACCCGTGGTGTTTGTCTTAACGCCTTCCAGGTCAGGGGGGGGACACCTGACCAAACGCCGGACAGTCGGGGACTCGGGGAACTGAGAATACCACAAGAAATCTCTCTCCGAAACCAGCCACGTGATTTAATTTTTTTCTCTCTCCCCCTCCCCCTCCAGCCCCCGCCCCCCCCCCCCCCCACCGACGTCCCACTCTCGACAGCCCCTGACAAGCAAGGCAGCCCTCGCTCGCTCGCTCGCTCGCCCGGCGAAACACAGGAGCGTCAGACAGAGGACCTTCTGACCCAGAGAGTGAGAGAGTGACCAGCTCTCCTCCAAGGCCAGGCTCGGTGAGGAGAGACTGACAAGCACAGAGATCCACATGTGAGTTTTGCAGTTTGTTTTGTGGTTCTGCTGTTGTTGACTCACTTTCTTTCCCTACGAATGTTTACCTCAAGCCCTTCTCCCTCTCTGGAGATTAGAGGTTGGCGGTGAATGAATGCCTGGACATTCCCGACATTCCTACAGCTCGAAGAGCTGAGAGTTAACATTCTCCATCCGAACTCTCCATCGTGGTTTTTGCTGTCCGGTGTAGTGACTGTGTGGTACGTCCTCCTGTGTAAATGGAATTTGTTGTTGTTGTAGTTTGGGTGTTGGATGGGGGTCAGAGTTGCCAATGGCAGCAGAGTGAATATTATTTATTGTTAACGGATGGACGAGTTGTAGCAAAATTAAATACTCCTTTCTGGGGGCTGGGTGATACACACACACATACAACTGAACACACTGTAAGTTAGAATTCCAACCTTTCTCACCTCGAAATCAGTGACTCTTACTGAACAAATTGTTCTTGTGCTTTAACAAGGTAGACGGTTAGTAGCCTAGGCTGGTGGGAGTGGTGGGGGGGGAAACGAGACACAAGGAGATTAATGACTGAATCAGGGCAGATCTGCACAGTGACAAGTATCACGGTGAGAGAGACCCAGGCAGAGTCTGAGATAATTACACCTGAGAGAGCGCTGGGGGTGATTTAGTGTGACCCAAACTGTCCTGGTTGTGACCCAATAATTATTGCTGATCTGTGAAGTGGAGTGAAGCTGATTTAATGCCGTTTACAGGGTGTCACCTGGAGTGGGGGGGGGGGCAAAGAATCTTTTCAGTCCTTGTCTCTAAAACTCCCTGGAGTTGAGCTTGTGGATCAAACTCTCCAGGGAGATGGATGGACCCGATGGATGGATGGTGGAATCTTTCGAAAGCCAACGATTTATTTTAGGAAATAATAATCTTAGGAATATATTGTCAGTTTCTGGTTTGCGACATGACTTGACGCGATGTGACGTGTGAGATTCATAGCCAGGAAACAAGCACACAATCTTCCTTTCAAATGCAGTCCTTGCCTTGTCGATATCGCGCCTACAGTGTTGGAAGATCTCCAGATGTTTCTCAGGGACTTACTATCACGTGTAGTGTGTGTGGGTGTGTGTGTCTGTGTGTAGTTGACTTTGTGGGCAAACGCAGCAGCCATCGTGTACATAAGAACGTGACGCAAGACAGCGAGATGTGAAAGGACCAATAGGTCAGAATTGGAACCCATATATAGTCCATTGCTGATGGACTCCCAATGTTGGTGGGTGGGGGGTGGGAGCTTCAATGTCAGAAGTGCTTTCCCTCCCGACGTGAAAGGCGCTTTATACCATTTTGTTGTCGTGTTGATATGTTTCCTTCACACGAGATGAAAAAAAAACCCAGATCCTGTCTTTAACTCTGGACGTTAAACATTCCCACGTCGAGATATTCGGAAAGAGAAGTCGAGTTTCTCTCTCTTTCTCTCTCTCCCAGTGTCCCAGTGCCAACAAAATCCCCCCAAATATAATTGGTGACTCACTCCCACTGTAGGTGAGATGGTTGTCCAAATTGGCTGCCACATTTGCTGACCAGATCCACACAGTGGCTGTACTTTGTAGTATATCCTATGAACAGCAAAGATAAGGAACTTTATCAAATGCATGAATTATTTTTATTGTTATGGAGTGGGAGGGGTGGGGTAGGGAGGTGGGTGGGGGGGGTATTTGTTGGCCAGTAGACCTGGAGATACTCCCTTCTCTATTCAAATACAATCATGGGACGTTGGACTCCCAACTGCCTCGGGCTGCCAGTTCTGTCCGAACCGGTTTCCAAAGGTTTTTTTTTATAAACTAAATGTATCACTGATATACATATACATTTCGATGAACAATGGCAGAGAAGGGAGAGAGTCAAATTTACTGCGGAAGTTCAGTGCGCGGTTGAATACACTGTTGTTTTTGCTCGCTCGCTCTCCAGCCCACCCACCCACCCAGTCGTCAAGTAACTGTGTACGGAGTACAGTTTCCAAGTTTGCAGATGACACTAAGTTAGGGAGAATAGTAAACAGTGAGGAGGATAGTAGCCATCTGCAAGAGGATATAGACAAATTGGTAAAGTGGGCAGACACATGGCAGATGAAGTTTAATGCAGAGAAGTGTGAGGTGATGCATTTTGGGAGAAGAAATGAAGGGAGGCAATATAGGCTAGATAGTACAATTTTAAATGGTGTAAAGGAACAGAGAGACCTGGGGATTTGTGTTAGTGACTCGTTGAAGGTGGCAGGACAGGTAGACAAGGCTGTTAAGAAGGCATATGGGATACTAAGCTTTATAAATAGGGGTAGAGAGTACAAAAGTCAGGAAGTGCTGACTAACTCTATAGGACTTTGGTGAGGCCTCAGCTGGAATACTGTGTTCAATTCTGGTCACCACACTACAGAAAGGATGTGAAGGCATTGGAAAGGGTACAACGAAGATTTACTAGGATGGTGCCAGGATTGAGGGACTTCAGCTATGAGGAGAGGCGAGATAGGCTAGGGTTATTCTCTCTGGAGCAGAGAAGATTGAGGGGAGACCTAATAGAGGTTTATAAGATCATGAGGGGTTTCGACAGGGCAAATAGAGAAAAACTATTTCCACTCGTGGGCGAATCTGTGACTCGTGGTCACAGATTTAAAATAGTTTCAAGGCGAAGTAGAGGGGAGCTGAGGAGAAATGTTTTCACTCAGCGAGTTGTTCGAATCTGGAATGCATTGCCTGAAAAGGTGGTGGAGGCTGATTCGATAACAACTTTTAAAAGGGAATTAGATCTTTATAGAGAACGGGTCTATTAGGCTATGGGAGCGGGCAGGGCAGTGGGATTGAATCTCTCTTTTCAAAGAGCCGGCACAGACTAGATGGGCCGAATGGCCTCCTTTTGTGCCGTAAAATTCTATGATAAAATTCTAAAATTCTAACTATACTTTACGGTACATTCTGCAAAGTGCCTTGAGGTGATAAGGCTCTTCATCAAATGCTTAAGGATTAATAATATTATTGTTGTTGCTGTGATGTGTTCTCACTTGTTGACAGTGTCCAGTGACAAATGTGGGGCTCAGGGTAATTTTAAAGGCAGTTATTTGATCTGCGGATTCAGGTGACATTTGTTAAAACACTGAGGCTTTATTTTTCTGACGAAAGCTAAATCCTTTGGGTAGAATCTCACACACAGAGAGAGAGAGGGAGGGAGGGAGAGGGAGAGAGGGAGGACAACCACACAGCTAGCAACCAATACTGTGTGCGAAGCAGGGTGACAACAGTAAGTAGTGTTTGCAGAGTGGCGGCTTTATTAATATGAGGTCGATCCTGACATATGTCGGTAATAAAGATAATCTTTACGTTTGATCTCGTGCCACGTGACGTGGTCGAGCTCCCAAAGCTCTTCGCTGCGTTTTACTGTGAAGTGACTGTAATTTGTTGGGTGAACGAACTAACAAACGAACGAACTAACAAACGAACGCAACCAGATATTGATGTCCCACGCAACAGCCGTGAAGCGAATGACCAATTCTATTTTTTTGGAGGAATGGGGGGGGGGGGGGGGGGGGGGGGTGGAGGGGTGGGATTTGTCAGCCAGGAACAACCCGAGAGAGAGAGAGAGAGAGAGAGAGAAACTCCCCTTTAGAGTAATGGATTGTTTGATGTAGACCTGAGCTGGCAGCCTGTGCCCTCGGTCTAACCGACCTCTCAGCCAATAAAATGGGATCTCACCCACAAAACATCGCTCCCCAACTAGGGTGCCAACCTACACCAAAAGCTCCAACAACAACAACAACAAAATTGCACGTATAGCGCCTTTCACGTCGGGAGGACGTCCCAAAGCACTGAACAGACCAGTCGGGATCCGAGTGGTTGGGGGGGGTGAGTGGGGGGAGGGAGGGTCGGGGGTGGGGGGAAGGGGAAGGAGAGTGGGAGAGGGGGAAGAGTTAAGGTGGGGTGGGGGGGGGGGCAGCCGAAGAGGAAGGTCTTGAGACCGGCCTTGAAGGAGGAAAGGGAGGAAAGCGAGGCGGAGGGGTGGAGGGATGGAGTTCCACAGTGTGGGAGCAGAAAATCCCCAAATCCCAAAACCTCTGGAAATTTTTTTTTTTGTTGGGGGGGATTTCTGACTCGCAAGGAGACCAGTCACAGTTGCTTAAGAATCTGCAAACCCAGCTGAGAATTCCATACATCCCACCTACACACGGATAGATTCAGAGATAGATTATTGGAATGGAATGCGCTCTCTCTCTCGCCCTCTTTCCCTACTTATCTAAATTCCAGAAAGTATTTGGCGCAGATTGGCAAGAGCCAAGGCTTGGGGAACCCTAGAGTGTGAGTTGGGGTTGTGGGTGGGGGGGGGTGACACTACTGGTGACCTTGTGAATGAGAGGTGAGAGAGAGCCAGGCTGACTGACTGACTGACTGACTGACTGACTGACAGACAGACATACAGACACACGCAGAGAGGGGTTGAAGGGCTGTTAACCCAGCAATCTCCTCAACAAGACTTGGAGGAGAGAAAAGCTACAAAAATATTCCACTTGCGACGTTCCAGCTCTTTGTTTAAAGTCAAGTTCTGAAACATTTTCCTCGGGAAAATCAGTGTCGCTTTACCTTCCTTCCCGTGCCCGGCTCTCATTGGATGTGTGTGTCTCTCTCTCTCTCTCACAGGGGTGGAGGGTTCTCCGAGCTTGTGTGTCTGAGCTCAGCGGAGGCAGCAGAGGTGTGTGGCTGGGTTGGAGGGGGGGGGTGGATGGTGATTGGGGGCAGTAAAAAGCAAATTGTATCTGATAATAATCCTGGCTCAACATTAGTCTCAAAACACTCGAAAGGGGGGTGGGTTTAGGTGTTTAAAAGTGTAGTGACTGTCTATTCTGTAGACCAACGCAGCGATCGTGTCCCTGACGTTATCTCCTCAACAGTCCTGATGTGAAGTGAAGGACTGTTTTGATGTGGGGAATGTTGGCCAAGACACTGGGGGAGAGAGAGAGAGAGAGAGAGAGAGAGTCGCTTCTCTTTCCCAATCACTGGAGCCTCGGCCTAACGCCATGTCTGAAGGACGTCGACACTGTCACTGGGAATCCTTGTCTCCGCGGCCGAGACCGAGAGACGTAAAAGCCTCCCCGTCTGACCCCCTCCCCCCTCCACGGCCCGAAAGGCAAGTGTGCGTCAGTGCGCGCGTGTGTGTGAATTTCACACCGGAGCCAGAATAACAGCAAATAAACCCAGAGATGAGTTGTCGCTCACTCGGCAATCCATCCTCACACACGTTTACTGTCACTGTGTGTGTGTGTGTGTGTCCATGTCTGGGCCAAGTTACCCAGCTCACAGTCACACATGGACGGTCACTGTATTTGAGGGTATGTCCATAACCCTCACAACTAACATCGATTTCCCCCACCCCCCCAAAAAAAAAATGGGGCTCAGTTGGCTTTTGCATGTTTGGAAATGTTGTCCATTGACACAGAGGTCAGAGGGAGAATCGTGCGAACACATTAGGGTTGGATTAAGGAGCAGAACTGGAATCCTTTCCTTGGCTCCTTCCCCCCCACACAGTGAAATGTCTGGCACTCTGGAAAACCTAAAACCAACACACAGGAGGAGGCCATTCAGCCCCTTGAGCCTGTTCCACCGTTATTCTATCAGATCATGACTGATCATTAACTCAACTCCCCTCCACCCCCCAACCCTTCGATACCTCGATAGACCTAACAAACATCTCTCCCCCACCTCAGTCTGGGCAATGTGAATGGATCCAGCCACAATCCACACACAGTCTTTCAGCGGGGAGAGAGAGACAGAGAGTCCCAGATTCCCACTACCGTTTGTGTGACAAAAAATACGCCTCTTGATCTTTACTTGTCCCCAATTTTAGGATGATTTTTCCTCCCCCCTCCTCCCTTGTTCTGGATCCTCTCCCCCCCACCCCACCCAGCAGAGCAGAGGAGAGGAGAGAGTTTTTTTTTCTCTCTCTAGCTAAGAGTAGCTTTGAGCGAGAACAGAGAGCAAATGAATTCGCTAGGGCTGGCTGCCCTTCTGGCTTCAGCAGAAACGTGACAGGATCGAGGCCAGCCATTGATTTAAATTCATATTCTTCATCTGAAGTGGGGTCGTGTTTCCACGGAGATACCAACCCCCCCCCCCTCGCCTTCCCCCATCGCTGGCAGGGCTGAGCAGTTACCATAGTGTTTGGGGGATGGGGGGGGGGACGGACGAGAAGAGGGTTTTATATTAGTGGCTAGTGGTGTTGGCTGAGACCAAGAATAAGGCAAAAGAACAATGATGTAGTGGTTTGGCTTTTTAATGCCATATTGAGCAGCTCACAGCAGAGTGAATCGTCAGCCATTGCTCATTAAATAACTGCGCAAATCAGCTGCCTGTATTTTCTTAATGTTGTTTAGAAAATGTCAGTGAGTGAGGAGGGGCTGGAGGGAGTGGGGAGGGGAGGGGGTGAGGAGGGGGAGAGCGAGACAACGAGCTAGAGAGAGAGAGAGAGAGAGACTCGATGCCTCCTTGACATCTTATCAGCTTCTCTGAAAACGAAAGGGTTAGAAACACGACCACCCGATCGCGTCCAAACAAAACAAATTTCTCGTTTCTATTCTATTCTCTTCTTTTTTTCCAAAAAAAAACACTTCCTCCTCTGCGTTCGCTTCGAATTCTTCCTCAAGCACAAAAGCCTCAACTACAAAAGCTGTAACATCACCAAGTTTCTCCCAACGCGCACGGAGAGAGAGAGAGGGAGAGAGAAAAAACCATGTTTAGCTAATCCTACCATCCCCATCCCACCCCCCCACTCCTCCTCCTTCTCCTCCTCCCCCCCATCACCCCCCCCCCCCCCCCCCCCTCCGACAGGAGCAGTGTTTGCTGTGAATTATTGCTGTTCCTTTCCATCTGTCACTCCAGCTGTGTTGCCATGGTAGGAAGTCACAGCTCTATAAACTGACGGAGCTGGTGACCTATTTCCCCCCCCCCCACCTCCTCCCCCCCACCACCACTACCACCGTCAACCCAACCCTCACTGCCGCCCTTTCCCCCCCGCACAGGCACACACATGCACACAGACACACAGACACACACACACACAGACACGCGCACACCCACAAACAGACAGACACACACACACACACACACAGATAAAACACAGAACACAGGATTCTCGAAGCTATTTTAAAGCTATTTTTTTAAATGAACCGAGACACGACTCTCTCTGCTCCCTGTGTACCAAAGGCGCAGTCAGTAACAGAACAACTACATCAGTCTTGCCTGACAAGTGCTTTCATTCTGCCCCATTCTAATCTCTGTACAAGTCAGGCCTTCAGCGTCTCTGCCCCCCTCCCCATCCCACAGTCCCTCCGCCTCGCCCCCCTCCTTTAAGACCTGTCTCAAGATCCTGCTCTTCAACCGCACTTTCGCCCAACCTTCGCCCCCACCCTCCCCGCGCCCTCCATTCTCCACACCGCCCACCCCCACCCCCACCCCTCCTGATCCCAACCCTCAGCTCAGATCCAAATCCCTGACTGTCCAGCCCAGCACCTCGGAAACGTCCTCCCCCACGTGAAATGTCATGTAAATGTGTGAGACCAATATGTGTTGCCAATTGCTGCTGTGCGCAATTGGCAACCACGTTTCACCCACAAATATGTATACAGTCACTTCACTTTACAGTATGTTCTGTGAAGCGCTTTGGGACACAGTCTAGAAGACGTGAAAAGCCGCGATATCAAACGCAAGGATTATTATTATTAATGTTTATAAACGGTCCCAAGTCTGGTATCAGACGGGACTGACTGACGGAAAGATGGCGTCCCAGGTTGTCTTAATACGTGGAGAACATAAGAACATATCAAGAAACTCTAGACGACAAAAAGCCGAGGTCTATCTGGTCGGCCTTTCCTTCCTTCTTTCCTTCCTTCCTTCCTCCCTCCCTCCCTTCTTTTCTTCCTTTCTTCCTTCCTGACTGTCCAGCGCCTTGGGACATCATTGGGATTGTTGTTGTTGTTGTTGCACATTCCTGATGGTGGCTCAGAAGATCCAAAGCCCAGGAGACCTCTGAACCGGAGTCAGTAGAGGAGGCTGCCAGTGATAATGTTTTGCGCAAAAAGTGACCTGATGTTTAACTACAGTGTCTCCATCCAGAGAGACTTGTGGTGGACACGGCTGTATCTGCCCGTCTCTCACAGACAGACAGACTGGCTGGCTGCAGGCAATGCCTGACCTGGAGTCACCCCCCCCCCCCCCCCCCACCTATAACTGCAGAGGATTTCAAGAACATTGGAAAGATAGGAACTGCTGGGGGGAAACACACTAAAAGGTCCATCTTAGGAGACACTCTACATCTCTGCGGTCATCTGCTCCACAATGGTCTACTGAGCAAAGCCTCTGCCGCAGGTTATATTGCTGGCAGGGTCACAAGGCCCCCACCCGGGCACTGAATGTGCTCATTCAAATAAGTGATCCAAGGGTTACAGTTGCCTTCAGTTTCCAGGTTATTGTTGGATTGTATGAGTCTGACACACACACACGCACACACCATGAGCATATGTAAGCGCACACACACCACACCATGCGCGCGCACACACACACACACAATAAAATGGCATTTATGACATCCCAAGGAGCTGAACAGTCAGGTCGGGACCTGGGGGGAGGGACGGAGAGTAAGGAATGGGGAGAGTCAATAGGAAGGCGCCCACACATACACACACACGCACATACACACACACACATATACACACACACACATACACACACACACAGAGAGGTGTCGGATGCGTCTACTCCCGTTTTCCCTCTGATCTCTCTCTCTCTCTCTCTCCTTTTTGCCGCTACATCAAACACAGAGAGAGAGAGCAAGAGAGCAGTTTTGCTTTCCAGCCGCCTTATTTCAGGCGTATTATTTACATTCTCGTGCCTAAACGGTCGTAAAAATCGTATACACATACGAGGGCTTTCCTGGTGTGATCGTCCGCCCTCTCTCCTGACCTGCAGACTCCCAGAGTTGGCTTGACCCAAGACCAAAGACTCTACCACACGTCTAACCCCCGCTGTGCGGATCAAAGGCTTTTTATGACCCGAATGGATTTAAAACTAATTTCTGAAGTTTGCACATCAGTCACCAGACTCCCCTCCCCCACGCCCCCCTCCGGCTGGTGTTTTTTTAATCCAATCCTGCTTTTAACAAACAGTCAACACCTTCAAGACAAAGAGATTGTAGGTGTGTGTTTTATTCACTCAGAATAAGATTATACTAATCCTGGCATTTGATATCGCGACTTTTCACGTATTCTAGACTGCGGCTCAAAGCGCGTCAA
>CM068763.1:11889385-11923010 GCA_035084275.1 Hydrolagus colliei | reverse complement strand
TGGGGTGGAGGGGAGGGAATAATACACATCAAAGTTCATCAAAAATTCACAAGACTCTCTACCCTGGGACGGAGGAGTGTCGATAAGAAATTGGTCCATTTAAAAAAAACATTCTACTGAGGATATTTTCATAGTCTGTCTCGTTTAAGCATTGCACTATTTATATATCACTTAGAGGCTGTTCAGGCCTGATGGTTATTGAGTGTCCATCTCACCAGAGGAGGCCGTTTGACCACAGGAAAGGTATACTTCCTCTCGCTTCACATCCCCGTCAGAGTAATTTTCGCAAGATTCAATAGCCACTTGAGAACGACAACGAGCTCTGTTGGCTTTAAATTAATATTCATAACAATAATAATCATAATCCTCGCATTTGACGTCGCGGCTTTTCACATCTGGTCGACGTCTCAAAGCGGCTTCACAGATTATCCTGTAAAGTGAAGTGACCGTATATATATATTTTGTTTGGGCGAAACGCGGCAGCCGATAAGGGATTTTCACACGCCTAACGATAAGGGATTATCGTTAGGCGTGTGAAAAAAAAGTAAAGCAACTTGTCCGAGGTTTTGCCCTGACCTGCCCGGAATTGAACCCAGGTCTCTCGCTTGTACGGCGCCTTGGGACGTCCTCCTGACGTGACATGAGCTGTACGAATATCATTTTGTTGTTGTTGTTATTGTTGTACATTGAGTGAGAGCGTGATTCATAATAATAATAACTGATAATCCTTGCATTTGATATCGCGCCTTCTCACATCTTCGAGGCCCTTCGCAGAATACACTGCAATACGCTGCAAAGCGCAGTGACTGTGTATTTTGGTGGTATGAAGAACATACAGTTAATTACTCTAGCTGCTGGTCTACTCGAGGTGCTTAGTTCTGTACGCCTTACTCTAGCAAAGGGCAGGGAGACCGTCACGGGCAGGTTATAAATAGTTCAGCTGGCTGGTCGACACTCAGACATACACACGCACACACACACTTTGCTGTAAAACCGTCGAGCTTCCGATCGGCTGCCTGCACTCTCTGCGATAGGTCTAGATACTTTACTTCCACATAATCAACATCAGGCCCTTAATGAAGCCTCTCCCACTGACTCCGACTCAAGCCCGGCCAAATCTCTCAGACTTCCAAAGGCTGACAACTTCCCCCCCCATTGCCAAATTGGACAGCAGCCAGCCTATTTCTCCCCCACCTTTTAAATGGATATTTTCTTTGCGTCTTTAAAAGCCAGCCAATTCATCGCAAGTGTAATCTAACCTGAAGCAATATGAATTATTGGGAGTGTTGGAATTAGCTCTTGTCCTACGTTTGGGGCTGGGTGGAAATCTCAGACAGAAGCGAGAGGCTCTGGCTTTGGGGCAAGTTGCTGTGTGTTTTTTTTTATATATATATATATATATTGAAAAAAGGTTGACATTTGGACGATTTGGGGGGGTGGGGGAGGGTGAGGGGCGGAAGACAGAAGCTGTAGTGTTTGAGCAGCCGTGAAACTCAGCCAAGGCAAAGATTCGGTGTAACTGGATCTTTTTCCAAACGGCTCGAGTCGGGCCAACTTCAAACATGTGAATAATAATCTATCTGTGACTGCCTCACTCAGCCCGGAGAAGGATCTGTTCCCTCCAAATATTCCTCTGGCTGCTTGCTCTGAGCTGCTATAGTTTCATCTTGGCGGTTTAACTCTTTGAGAGGTTCGCGTCTGTGTCTCAGCCACTTTCGTACGAGCGTATGTGCGCGTGTGTGTGTGTGTGTGTGTGCGTGTGTGTGTGTGTGTCCGTCCGTGTGTGTGTCCAGTGCCCTGGGACGTCCTCGTGGCGTGAAAGGCATCACAAAGTACAAGTGTCATTTTGTTGTTGTCTGTGTGTCTGTGTGTGTGTGTGTGTGTGTGTCTGTGTGTGTCTGTGTGTGTGTGTCTGTGTGTGTGTGTGCATTGTTTTTTTAAAGAGGGATTGGAGGCCGATTCGATAACACCTTTTAAAAGGGAGTGGACGTTTATTTGGGGAGGACGGGTTTGCGCGGTTATGGGGGGAGAGAGAGAGAGAGAGAGGGGGGGGAGAGAGGGAGAGACAGAGAGAGAGAGAGTTGGGGAGTGGGATTGAGTTGCTCTTTTCAAATTGCCGTGGCCGAATGGACCGAATGGCCTCCTTTTTTGTGCCGAAAGATTCTACGATTCTATGTATCAGAGAGAGACCTTCTTAGACCTTCGTAGACTTTCCGTCTGTCTGTGTGTGTGTGTTTTTGTAGGCGAAACGCGGCAGGCCCAAAAATTGCAACACAGGGAGGCCTCCCCACACACACACACACAGAGAGACAGACGCAGACACGGATTGAAACACACCCTGCCTGCCAGATGACTAATAGTATTGGAAACCACCGCGGCTGTTCGCGTTGGGGTAAACCTCAGCAGCCAGAGAAATGTGGTATCAGGGGGCAGATGTGACAACCAGTCTCCCCTTTATTGTGGAGAGTGGAGACCAGAAGTGGGCAGCTCCCTTCCTCCCCCACCCCCCACACCCCCCCCCACCCCACGAGTTGGGTGGGAGGGGGTGATGGTGGTGGTTTGAGACTGTACTTGGACATTGAGTGTTTCAGTAAAACCCAAGGCCTAGCTACCGAGACGGTCAAACGAAACGAGTAACTGTGCACTTCATCGAGACGCCTCGAAAAGTGCTTCACACCTTACACTGTAAAGTGAATTGACTGTATATATTTTTTTAAGGGGGGGGGGGGAGGGGAGAATGGGGCGTGGGTGGGCCAAATGCGGCAGCCAATTGTCCCACAAACAGGCGCGGATCGCACGACCAAAATTATTACTTTATTTTTTAAATCTATATTTTTTTGGAAGCGATTATTCACTCTGTTTTTAAATTCTCCCTTTCCTTTCTGAATTCACCCCTGCCTCCCCTCACCCCTCCCCACCCGACCATTAATCTCCTATGTTGCCACCAGCTGCGAAATACCTCCTTGATCTATCTATATATATATGTGTGTGTGTGTGTGTGTGTGAGAGTGTGTGTGTGTTTGTGTTGTGGTGTGTGTGCGTGTGGCATCCTCCCTTAAGCAATTGGCTGCCGCGTTTCGCCCACTAATATATATACAGTCAATTCATTTGACTGTATATATATTCTGTAAAGCGCTTTAAGCGCTTTGAGACACAGTCCAGAAGACGTGTAAAGCTGTATCAAATGCAAGTATTATTATTATTGATACTCAGATCAGTGTCCGTACCATGCAGTGCAGATGATCAGCCAGCAGGGGGCACATTTCTTTGGCTTGGTGCCTTGTTCTGACCGGCCTCAATCACCCCAATTAGAGAGTGTGTTTCACTCTCAGTTTTGCCCACCGTCGAGCTCTGTAGGGTAGCGGTTAGAGCGCTCGCCTCGCAAGCGAGAGGGACCCGGGTTCGATTCCCGGGCCAGACGAAACGGGGTTAGGCAAGTTTCCTTTACTCTACCTCGCGCGTGTGCTCGCACTCACGCAGAGTTTAGATGGAGAGAGGGAGAGCGGTAGAGGGTGCGGAGAGGGAGGGAGAGAAAAGGAGAGGGAGGGAGAGAAAAGGAGAGGGAGGGAGAGAAAAGGAGAGGGAGGGAGAGAAAAGGAGAGGGAGGGAGAGAAAAGGAGAGGGAGGGAGAGAAAAGGAGAGAGAGGGATTGGGTTAGAGAGTGAGAGGTCGCATACAGATGGAGGAGAAAGAGGGTAAATTAAACCCAGAGATTGTCTTCAGGAAATTGAACGCTGCCGGCTTATGACCATATGACTCACTTTGCGGCTTTACTGTCTCTCTCAACTCGGAAATACCTTTATTTTACCCTCAACTTTATCTCGCAAATATACAGTCACAAGTTTCCTTACTCCCCCCCCCCCCCCCCACACACACACACACACACACGTGCGCCTGTTAATAATAATCCTTCGGGTGAACCCCCCACCCCCCACCCCCATAATAAATGGGTCACTTCCCTCCGCAATTGGCTGATGCGTTTCGCCCTCAACAAAACACACTTAAGATGCTTTCAAATCTAAACTATGCTAATTGAATTCATCAAGTGCGATTCAAAACTCAAAAAACTTTTTTTTTTTGGCCTCTGAGTAGTTAATGATTAGTCGAGGCAGCAGGTTGAGTTTGGCTCAGTTAGTTAGAGTCAGTCAGCGTTGAGGTTTCAACGCTTGATTCAAGCCACACGCTGTAAATGTAACGTCTAGCTTTGACGTACTCGATTCCAGCGGGTGTGGGAGGACCTTAGACAAGTTTCCTTGCTCGACACCCGGGTAGAAAACCGGTCGTTGTTCGATCGACGGATTGCTCTCCGGATTGAGAATCCCCTCAATCAACCAATCGATCAACCAATCGATCAACCAATCAATCAATCAACCAACCAATCAATCAATCAATCACGTGGTCACTCAACTCAATCCACGACTGTTTGTGGGACGCTGCTGCGCGCAAAATTGGCTGCCGCGTTTGCCCACAGAATATACAGTCACTACACTTTCACTTGGCGGGCGATATTCGGTGAAAGTGTTTCGAGGCGTCTCGACAAAGTGATTGAGGCGTGTGTTGTCAAATGCAAGGATTATTGTTATTATCTGTATTATTATTATTATTATCATTAGAGCTCACATTATGTGCTGTAAGGTTCTATATAAACGCAAGTTGTTGCTGTTGGTGTCATTGGTGAGAGAGTCAGTCCCGTGAGGAGAGGAAGACGCGGGGAGAAAGTTGACTGCCAACTGTATATATCTGTTTACCTCCAGGACAAACCTTCCACCGCGAGGGGTTTGGAGCCACAGAATTGATCCAACTCTTTCCTCGTTCCCTCACACCCACCCTCCACTTCCAGCTTTGTACCTCCTTACCTACCCCCCAGCTCATGCCCACCTCCCCGCCCCCACCCCACTCCCAACACAGCCCCCCCCCCCATAGCCCACCACAGCCTCCCACCCCACCGCCGTACCTCAGAACAACAACGTCAACTTGGATTTATGTAGCGTCCTCCAACCGACAATGAGAGTGAAACTCACTAGAGAAGTGGAGGTGGAGTTGGACTTGGGAGTTGGAGTTGGGTGGGGATGGAGAGGGGTGGGGGGAGGGTGAGGGGATGGGCGGAATAGGAGTGGGAGAGAGAGAGAGAGAGAGAGAGAGAAGAATCAGAGAGATAGAAACAAATGAAACAACTCCCCCACCCCCCCAATTCCTCTCCCACTCCCCCACCGCCCACCCACCCCCCACCCCCCCCACCCCCCAGGTGGGATTTTTTTTTTAATACAACATTATCTCTTATTGCAGGGCACAGACAGAAGCTTGAGGACCAGGGCAAACCCAACACTCTATTCTCTGACCGTTTGAGCGAGCTGGAACGGTTTCCGCCAATCGGCCATGAGGGTAGGCCCGACGACACCGAGCCCTCGACCACAGCTGAGTGCCCCGTCTCACTTCAGCTCCTCCGCCCAGACCCAGATGCCTGGTGAGTGGTCTGAGGCTACCGGCTTTCCATCTCCTCAAGGTCCATTTGGGGTGTAGGTCACTAGTTTAAACAGCCGTCCCCACCACCAACCAACCAACCAACCAACCAACCAACCAACCAACCAACCGCCCAACCCGTCACCCACCGACCCAGCCAGTCTCCTCCATCTTCCTCCTCTACCCTCTCAGTGACCTCCCACTAGAGTAGAGCTCCTTTAGCTCAGTGGTTAGAGCTCTCGCCTGACACAGGAGTGAGACCCCGTGTTTCGAATCCAGGCAGGTCAGGTCAGGGCGAAACCTTGGGCAAGTTTCCTTACTCCGTACACACACACACACACACACACACACACACCTAATAATAACCCCCTCCAAAAAAAAACCACAATAAATAAATATTGGTCATTTTCGATCGATGGCTGTTTGTGGAGGGGGGAATCGAACCAGTGTCCTCTCTACATTGGTGGACAGTCCATTCAAAGGGGACTTCAGGGGAAGTCGTGTAAAATGTAGTGACTGTATTTTGCGGGCTGATCTGGTCGATGTGTGTCTCTCCTAGTGGCACTCCCTCACACACATTCTTACTTAATTACTGTACATTGTGCCTTCGCAGTCAAAACAATTCCGGATCACAACGTTTCAAACCCCCAACACCTTTTATTTGATTCTGCCGGGGCATAGCGGAGGAGATCATAGAAAAGAAAGTAAAAGTTACCCTCCCCCAAATCCCCCCTCCCCGCCCCACTCCCGAAACTCGTTCAAAACTAGACAAACTAAGACAGAAAAAAACACCAGCATGTCATTTATCTCTGTGTCGAGAGAGTTGCTGAGATTCACCCGGTTATAATATTTGACGCTTAGGTTGATCGCATCTGAGGATGTTTGATCACGTTTGGGGTCTTCTAGAAACCGAATGGAACCATTTAAATAATTAATAATAATAATAATCGTTGCATTTTGATGCAGCGGCTTTATCACACTGTATCGACGTCTCAAAACGCTTCGCGGAATATTCTGTAAAGTAGATTGACTGCGTATATATATATATATATATATGTGTGTGGGCAAAACTGGTTCGACCTTTTGCGTTTTGTTTCGGGAGGCGAAACGCGGCAGCCGATTGACGAATTAATCGATTGATTGTGTGTCCCACCAAACAGTGTCCCACCGAACCGTGGCATACTGACTGAATCCATTTATTTTTGTGTGAGAGGGATCGTTCACTGCTGACGGGACTAAGAATCCTACAAAGTGAAGTGAAATTAAAAACGCTGGCCAACAAAAAAAAAATTTGGGGGTTAAAAAAAATCACAGACCGGGGAGTGCTAGAGGCAAGTCTGGTTGTCTGCTCGCCGAGAATGGCTTTGAGCGCAATCCTCAGAAGAGAAGATATCCAGATGATACCTGCCTGTGTCTCACCTGTAGAATGCACACACCTCCTAACCCCACCCCCCCACAACACCCCCGTCAGCCGAACACTGTCAGAATTGTTGGCTCTCGCACAGGTGTCTGCTGTCTACTCCCTCCCTCCCTCCCTCCCTCCCTCCCTCCCTCCCTCCCTCCCTCCCTCCCTCCCTCCCTCCCTCCCTCCCTCCCTCCCTGGTGAAAGCAGAGTGGGTGGGAGAAATGGCGAGAGAGAAAGAGAGAGAGAGGGGGGAGGGGGGGGGGGGATGGGGGGGTAGAGCAATCATGGGTGAGCGACCTAATTAATAATCTTTATCGTCGTTACGTTCGAAGGGATTATTATTACACCGAGAAAGCCATCCGCCAATCGACTAACATACCTACTGCTAGGTAAACAGAGGGGCGTGCGTGCGTGCGTGCGTGCGTGCGTGTGTGTGTGTGTTGTGTGTGTGTTTGGGAATCAAACCCAGGTCCGCTCTAACCACTACGTTATGGGACTCCATTCAGTGTCACGCAATGACAGAGACAAGAGCAGAGACAGAGACAGAGACAGACAGAGAGAGAGAGCGAGAGAGAGAGACAGACAGGATGACAATGCTGCCAACAGTAGTTTCAGTGAGCGAGGGCTGGGTTGGAGGTGAGAGCAACTTGCTCCCAGTTCAACACAGGCCACCCACGAAACAACCGCGAGAGAGAGACACGCAGAGTAAACGCGAGAGAGACACGCAGAGTAAACGCGAGAGAGACACGCAGAGTAAACGCGAGAGAGACGCAGAAGTAAACAGTCAAACCCGCTGATCGTGAGATCTATGTTTACAAAATGCCTGCACACAAATGAAATGACAAAAACAAACCCACGGGTCACACAGCGCCCATGACACGGCTCGTTCCTCAGTAACTATTAACTCAAGACTTATTCTGGAGCGGGGGGGGGGGTGGGGGGTGGGGGGGGAAACGGAGCTCAGCGGTTAGAGCACTCGCCCGACAAGCGAGAGAGAGAGCTGTGTTCGAATCCAGGCAGGGTCAGGGCGATAAATAATAAAGTTTCCTTACTCCACACACAGGCACACACATACACACACACACACACACACACGTACGCCTAATAACAATCCCTCTA
This sequence comes from Hydrolagus colliei, assembly GCA_035084275.1. Taxonomy (NCBI): domain Eukaryota; kingdom Metazoa; phylum Chordata; class Chondrichthyes; order Chimaeriformes; family Chimaeridae; genus Hydrolagus; species Hydrolagus colliei. Next base: position 11,915,026 of record CM068763.1, on the reverse strand, counting down.
AAAAATAAATGAATAATAATAATTTGGTCACTCAATCCACAACTGTTTGTGGGTGGGGGGGGAACGGGGACGCTGCTGTGCGCAGTTGGCTACCCCAATTTTCGCCCACAAATATATATACTGTAAACTCAGTCAATTCACTTGACAGTATATTCTGTGAAGCAGGGAGGGGCGGCAAAATACACAAGTCACTACACTTTTCGGTTGCATCCCCAAGAAGTGCTTCAGGAGTCTAGGCGGAGGGGGAGGCCATTCAGTCCCTCGAGCCCGTTCCGTTGTTGCGAAGCGCTCTGAGACGCCGCCCGGCGTGGAGGGCGCTATATACATCGATCACGGCTGTAAGTAAGGTCAGGGCCCTAATAGATTTCAGGAGCTGTATCAAATGCAAGGAAGATTCTCAGCAATAATGTTGACCTGGAGGTGGCCTGGCTATTCCACTGAGGGAAGTTTGGATACAGGAGGCATTGTTGGTCGCTGTTGTTGTTGCTGTTGTTAAATGATACGGCTTTGGCTTAAGGTAAATTCTCCCCCATCCCCCCTCCCCCCCCCCCCCCCCACTCCCCACCCTCGCAGGCACTCCCGACAACGAACCAGACTGTGAGTCGCTTATTTTCCATTGGCAAACCCTCACTCAACTGTTTGTTGAGGGGGACGCTGCCATGTGCGTTTGGCTGCCGCGTTTCGCCCACAAATAGTCAGTCAATCCACTTTGCAGTATATATTCTGTGAAGCGCTTTGAGGCACGGTCTGGAAGACGTGAAAGACAGGCTATTTCAAAATGCAAGGAATATTGTTATTACTATGATTGAGCCTTGGTTTTCAACCCACGACTGGTCACGGGGGGGGGAACGCTGCCGTGCGCAATTGGCTGCCGCGTTTCACTCACAAATATACGGTCAAATCACTTAAAAGTATATTCTGTGAAGCGCTTTGGGACGTCGATAAGATGTGAAAAGCCGCTCTATCAAATGCGAGGATTATTATTATTATTATTACCTCTAGACACAGTGAATAATAATTCAAACTGGGCAAGCGAGAGGGATGTTTTTGCTTGTGTGGGCTGAATGTTAAACAGTCTAGTCTCGCTTTGCGGTGACGAGGGGAGTGTGTGTGTGTGTGGGGTGGGGTGGGGTGGGGGTGGGGGGGGAGGGAATGTTTACCCTGGGGGTCTATTTTTGCCGGCTGGCGAGCGTTTGATATCAAAACGTCTCCCGTTGACATAAGAGGAACACACAGTTCTGCTTCCACATGCCGAGTGGCTGTCTCCCAGCTCAGGACAGGGACGGACCGAAGGGGGCGGTTTCCACGAGCTCCCCCCCCCCCCCCCCGCCACCCCCCCCCCCCGGCGTCCGTCCTTGCCAAGAGAGGTTTGCAACTTCTCTGCGCTGCCATGTGCTCCTCACATGTCCCAAGTCTTGGGATCTATATTTCCTGTTAGTGTCTGTGGTCTACACCGAGTTTGTTTACTTACAGCTGAGCAGGGCGGCCGGCGAGCCAGAGAGCGAGCGACTGCTTGTGGAATGACTGGATTCCAACCCCCCCCCCCCCCCCCAAATTCCCCCCCCCCCCTCTCCACCCATCGTTAACCGTGGCGGACTTCAGTGTGGGTGGGGTGGGCTGGGGGGGGGTGGGGGGGGGGTGGGGGGGGGTGGGGGGGGGTGGGGTGGAGTGGGGTGGGGTGGGGGGGGGGGACGCTGCCGCGCGCAATCGGCCACCGCGTTTTCGCCCACAAATATATATATATATATATACACAGTCACTTCACTCGACAGTAATATTCTGAGATAGAGAGAAAGAGAGAGAGAGAGACATGGAGGAGAGGAGCCGCACACAGCCCTGTGACGCGGGAGGTTGTGGCTGAGGACTTTCCTCTTTGTGTTTTGGCTGCGCTGGGCTGGGGGCTGGGGGCTGGGGGCTGGGGTTTGGGTCGGTAGCAATGCCTCGATCGGAGGGGGGGGGGAAACGGTTGGTGAATGTTTACGTGAATCGCGGGTCCTCACAAAGGCTGGTATTCACAAGGTGGGAAGGGGGAGAGGATATAATTCCCACTGTGTGTTTATACAGTATTTATATCACTGTGTCGTGCGAGTCTCCAATCCTTTCCAAATGCCCCCTGCGCCAAAGGCAACCTTTGCTCCCTCCCTCCCTCCTTCTCTCTCTCCCTCCCTCCCTCCCTCCCTCGCTCCCTCGCTCCCTGAAGCTCACTTCACTCCACGAGTGAGTGTTTGTGGTGGGGACGCTGCTACGTACAGTTGGCTGCTGCGTTTTACTCACAAATACGATACCACAGTCACTACATATACCTTACAGTACACTCCGCGAAGCGCTTTGGGACGTCTCGGCGACGCGATAAAGTCGCTACGTCAAATGCCCAAGGATTTTTTACACTTTTATACAGTATTAATATTATTAGATCAGCATTATTGTCCACGCAAGTCGCTGATGGTGAATTTGTTGTGTAACGAGTGACGCGCGTCATCGATCGACATCCGTTTGATAATCCTTCTTTTTCTTTCCTCCCCACCCCACCCCACCCCACTCACTCCTCCCCTCCCTCCCCTCTCCCCATCTCCCCTCTCCACCCACCCACCCACCCGGCAGGGAGCTCTGACCTCAGCCCGTTCACAGACCCTCGCCAGTTCGAGCGCCAGTTCCCGGGCTTGTCTTCGCTGGGGATTCTCGCTTCGCCGACCCCCGAGTGCACTACCCGGGGACCATGCCGGGGGCTGCCTTCGCCTACTCCGCCACCCCCTCCACGACGGGCATCGGGGGCATCAGCATGAGTAGCATGGCTTCCTCTGCCCGCTACCACACTTACCTGCCTCCCCCTTACCCGGGCTCTGCCCAGAACCAAGGTGGGACCTTCCAGGCCGGAGCCTCTCCCTACCACCTGTACTATGGGACCTCGGGATCGTACCAGTTCTCCATGGTGGCTGGCGAGCGCTCGCCCACCCGCATGCTGCCCTCCTGCACCACTGCCTCCAGCGGGGCAGCTCCCTCATGAATCCCAACCTCGCCAACCAGAACGACGGCGTGGACCCCAATGGCAGCCAAAGCAACTCCCCCACCATGACCACCACTGGACGTCTGGACGAGTCAGTGTGGAGACCGTATTAGCACCAGCAAAGATGCATGAAGAGCAAAAAAAAAGCCTCCCTTTTCCCTCTCCTCCCTCCATCTCTTAACAAAAAATTACTTCCGTGTACAGAATCAGATGTCTCCTTTTTTGGGGGGCGAATGTGTGGCTCGTTGTACAGACATACAGAGCGCAAAATAACTGCCTCCCCCCCCCACCCCCCCCCCCTCCCCACTCCCCCCCCCACCCTCCCTCTTCCACCCTCTCCACCATGTCAAAGTCGGGTCCGACTAACCAATGGATGGCGTCTCCAAAGACGGTTTCATGAAGAACAAAATGGGTTGACGCGGGTTTGGATAGAATTTAACATCACCTCCCCCCCCCCACCCCCAACCCCACTCCTTCTCCTCTCCCTCACTCTCACCCACGCCCCCCCCCCCCCCTCCCCACTCAGCCTCACTCCCAGCCCCACCCTCACACCCCCCACCTTCCCACCTCTGATATTCCTTGCTGACCAAGGTGTTAATGGTTGATTTGATTCCGCGCTGGGACCATTCCCTTGCGGAGGAGAGATTTGGCACTCGCCATTTATTTTTTTGTGGGGTGGTGGGGGGGGGGGGGGGCGGCGGAAAACTTTGCATTAAGAAGGGACGGTACATTTGGCTGTGAAACAGAAGAGATGATTCTGCAAAGTCTTCATCCTTAGCATTCGTGTCAGAGAAAGGGGCAGAGAAAATTCTCGTCGACAGACCGACCGACCGACCGATTGATCGATTGATGGATCGATCGATCGACCTCCGTTCTCAGCGTGAGAATTTTAAAAAGTCTGTGTGTTCGGGAGCTTGTTAAATCTATGTATGTGTGTTTTTTTAAATATATATATATATGCTGTAATTCCTTCGCATCTGTTCATTCAGGCAAAGGCCAACTTTACCAAGGCATTATTAGCGCGTCAGGTCAACGAAAGCCTGCGTTCTTCAACCCAAGTCTCTGTACGGTCGCCATCGAACGCATCAAAATCTTCCCCCCCCCCCCCCCCCCTACATTAAATTGCAATTCAAATTTAACAGGGACAAACTTTAGGGAAGGTTTTTTTTAAAAAAACTCCACGTGCCTCTGTTTACCCAGCAGTGAGTCGAAACCCGTTGACATAAATAAATGTACATTGATGATAATAATAATAATGACTCGATCTATGACTGTTTTTCGGGAGCAGTGCTGTGCGCAATTGGCTGCCGCGTTTCGCCCGTAAATTATACAGCCCTGTGAAGCTCTTTGAGATGCCTCGGAAACCTGATAAGGCGCTGTATCGAATGCAAGGATTATTATAATTATTATTAGTATTAATTTGGCCTGAATTTTAAAAAAAAGGTTTCCACGGAGCACTGTTGCAATGAGCAATGCTGTGAGGATTTATGTTTTACCTCAACTCGAGAGTGCAAACTGCGTGGGCTGTTAATGGAAAAAGGTTAGTTTAAGGCGGACAAAATCAGCTCCCAATGTTTCTGGAGGAGGGAGGGAAGAGGGGGGAGAGGGTGGGGGGAATGTGGAGGGTTAATCTAGGATCAGCGAGACGCAGATCGTTTTATATAATCCACGTTTGGTTGATAACTTAGCGGGGGGCTCCTTCCTATTTCCCCCCCCCCCTGCCCCCCCCCCCCCCCCGGGACGCGAGGCTGATTGAGAGGGTAGCGAGAGCCGTGAGAGCAACATTCGATCCCAGATTGATCATTCCACTCACTTTGGACGACAAGGGGAAAGAAATAATGCAACTGAGAGCCAGACACTCCTCGTGGAGTAATAGAGTAAAGTGTGATCTCTTTAATGGATGTATTGAGACACAATTTAATAGCAAATTAGTGGAGAGAGTCTCTTATCCCCACACAGGCCCTCCTTACATGACTAAGATACATGTATCATCTATTACCAGGAACAGTGGCTTGCTGTGTGTCAGTGGCTTACGCTGGAATCCACCAGTGATTTCATTTCACGGCCTTTTTGTTGTTGTTTTTTTTGTTCCGCGTTCTTTTTGCAAAAATAATAAAATTTAGACATTGACCCGAACTCTTGTCAAATAATAATAATGACAATAGTAATGTAGCTTCGGCAGGAATGAATCTCCGTTGATACGAAACCCCGTAGCAAAGCACTCGCTGTTTGTTTTAAAACATTTTGCGTGTCAAAAAATTATATCTACATATATATATATATCTATCTATCTATCTCACAAATGATGGTAATGGCGCTCTGTGAGTCAAACTTTGCAATATAGGCCTCATCCTCTCCATCGTGGGATTATTCAGATTTGTTTTGGTTTCAGAATGAATTTGCACGCAAACAGAAAAAGTGCCTTTTTTTTGTTTTTTGTAGCTGCTAATTGACCAACAGACAAACCGTATCTATCTATCTACCTATCTCTCTCTCTCTCTCTTTCTTTCTGGCTCTCTCTGACTCCCTCCCTCCCTCTCTCCCTCCCTCCCTACCACATTCCCAACCCAGTTTGGCTTTCTTTCGGCGTCAAATTCCCTTCGAAAATGTTTCGACTCTGAACGGCAGCCTGAGGAAGAGATTTCCGTTACCCCAAGTTTATTGCAGAGACAACTTTAGGGCTAACTTTTAAAACAATAATAATCCCACTTTTAAAATCTTTTTTTTTTTAGGGGAGGGGGGTCTTGATTATTTGTGGGGGAACCAGCGTCCCCCACAATCGCTGTGCGCGATTGGCTGCCACATTTTGCCCGCAAAATATATATATGTATATATATATATAAATATACAGTCAGTTCACTTTACAGAGTATTTCTGTGTAGAATGCTTTAATACATCTCAAAGACGTGATTCAGCGCTGTATCAAAACAAGGATTATTATTATAATTCCTATTATTACTGCTACAAGTTTCATTTCAACCGTGTGAAAGCTGTTTAACGTCCCAAAAAATGCTGTGACGGGTTTCCTGGCTAAAAACTGTGTACTTTTTGCTGATATTGAATAACACATTTGTCACCAGTAATATGTACATATTCATTCCCTCCCTCTCCCCCACCCCACCTCCCCCCCCACCCATCGGTACAAAAGTATATTTATTGTCTAATCTGTCATTTTCCTTATAGATTCAGCGGGTCCATTGAAAGGCAAACTGTCTCTTTTGATATAAACAAAAAAAACTACACTAGCTCTATACACACACACTCACTCTCTCTCTCTCTCTCTCCCTTCCCAGCCTATGTCTTTCAAGCGTTGGAGAATCCTTTTGTAATTTATTTATTAAGAGTGGGAGCTGGAGGCTGCCCGCATACAGACAGACAAGACATTTATATTTGTGTACAGATTTATCTTATTTGGGATAAAACGCAACAGCACTTAAAACACTAGGGTGTCAGGTTACACACTTTTACGTTTTGGTGTTAGTGCAAATTCCATCCTATTTAATAATTGAGTATATGTGTGTGTTCTCTCTCTCTCTCTCTCTCCCTCCCTCCCTCCCTCTCCCTCCTTCTCTCTGTCTTTCCCTCTGTTTTCTGTATTATAAAGAGATGTGCTTTTTTGAAAATTATTCATTTGTTTTTTCTCGCGAGCGAGAGAGAGAGAGAGAGAGAGACGAGGCAGTGTCTTTTTTTATTCTAATCTAAGCTGTGAGTTTTTGTGATCCGCAGGCAGTGGCCTGGAAAGCAAAGTACAGTTGAAAACAGAAATAAGCATCCCAGTTTATAGGATGGGGGGGTAGTGGTGGGTGGTGGGTGGTGGGGGGGGGAGAAAAACAAAATCTTCACCTATATAAAGGGAAGTTGACTCTGTTAGCTCCTCAGAGTGTGAGAAACACATCACAGCAGTAAGATTATCTCGCTCTGCTTTGCCTCATGTGACAGTCTGTACAGCCACTTTATCTGATTCCAGTCGGAGGTGGGTGGATAGGTAGGGAGGGTGTGTGTGTGTGGGGGTTAAACTCATTATTTTACAACGAGTATACAAGGGAGTGTGTGGATCAGTTTGATCATTTTGACTACACGTCGGATAATGTAGGACTTTCTACGTCAGACTTATGTGGTTGGTGGGGTGGGGTGGTCGGTGAGATTGACTTGGGTGAATTCAATCCGAACTAGATGGATCTCAGACATGACTGTACCGACAAAAGCAAGGAAAAGGTCACTTAATGTGATTGGCCCTGGTCTCGATCTGTTTAATGTTATTGATGTGGGCTTCAGTGAGTCTTTACCTGCGACTTAATCTGTACGAGCAATGGTTAAGAGCCACAGTTCCCAATATAATCCTGATCAGGAGTCAGGCTAGTTCAGTACGACTCCGACTAGCCTTAACTTGGGAGTCGCGAAGCTCAGTGGTTGGAGCGCACTCGCCTAACAAGCAAGAGACCTGGGTTCAATTCCAGGCAGGGCAGGGCAGGGCAGAGCGAAAACTCGGGCAAGTTTCCTTACTCCACACAAACACACACACAAACGCGCTTAAGACTAATAATAATAATAATACTCCCTCCCCCAAAATACTCCCAATAATAGCGATTACGCCTTTCAGATTTTTTTGGGGGGAGTTGAAAAAATAACTCTTTATTGTTGACTTTGCTTGAAGAGAACAGCCTAAAAAAAACTGGTTAAAATTACGGAGAAGGACATTTTTTTGTAAAGGTTTCCATTGCCTCTGTGTTCATTCTATAAACGTCGGGGAGCAATAATGAACGACACGTTTGCTATGTATTATCTGTGTGCCATGAAATCACTGCCCTTTTTTTTAAAGAACAAATGTAATTACTGCTTTGTGCTGTTTGCCTCGGCTGTAACAAATAATCGCTTTCTTCCAGGACTAATTGTAAAAAAAAATTATTATTATTTTTTTTATTAAATATCGCTTCGGATGGTTTTTGGCTGGTAACTGTAAGATAAGTTAAAATATTGTTTGAGATTGCCTGGAAATCCTGTACACCACAGCTATGTTTCTGTTGTCAAAATGTTTTGTTTTCTCCCCTTCCCCCCCCCACCACCCCCCCCCCCCCCCCAAAACCCTTTCCCAAACCCTGATTTATCACTGGATTTAAGTTTTAATTTTGCTTCAATAAATTGCCCTTTTTTTTCTTGAAGTAACAAGAGCTGTCAGGTGTGGTTGAATTTGGAGATGACAACAGCAACAACATACTTGCTCTAGCAGAGAGCACAGGGTGAACGCTTAAGCACAGACATATGTGGCTGGAGCGCTCACCTTACAATCAAGGAGACCTGGGTTCAATTCCAGGCAGGTCAGCGCAAAACCTTCGGCAAGTTTCCTTACTCCACACACACACTTCACACACACACTCCACACACACTCCACACACACACATATGCGCCTAATAATAATCTCTAAAAAAAAAAGAAATCGGTTATTTCAATCCAAGACTTGTCCGTACGCAATTGGCTGCCGCGTTTCACCCACCAAAATATACAGTCCATTTCACTTTGCGGTCAAAGTAAATAAAACTTAAATAAAGTGCGTGAGAAGGGGAGTGGGAAGGGTTCAAATACGAACAACATGTTCCCCCCTCCCCTCTCTCCCACACCTTACCCCACCTCCCCCCCCCACCACCCCCCCCAAGCCCCCACCCACCACCTCAGAAATGACAGCTCGTAAAACAGCACTAACCGAATCTTACAGTAGACAAGAGTATGAAAATTGAAGACAGAACCCATACACACACATACACACACACACCAGACACACAGACACACACACAACTGTTTCTGAACTAATTATCCATATGAAAGAAAAGAAGTCTGACGGACGGATCAGTAGCTGGATTAGCGAGGCACCTGTGTGTGTGCGTGTGAGTTTGTGTGTGTGAGTGTGTGTGTCGTGTGTGTGTGTAAAAAAAATAGCCACCTGCCAACAGTTTGATTGCGGTGGCTACAGACAGGTTTCTTTGTTGACTCAGTACGATCGGCAGCCCTGAAGGAAATTAAAAGAGATGGAATCTTGCTCTGTATTTATGCCCGAACATCTGGACTGATTTGAGCTCGTAGACCACCCAAACGTCAAACCCTCCCTCTCTCCCTCCCTTCCTTCCTCTCTCCCACCCAGCCCCTCGCTTGCTCGCTCGACTGATTGACTGACTGACTGTCTGACTGTCTGAGCTCTAGCCATTTTATTTACCACTACGCCTTCAAAACTCTGGCACACTCTCTCCAACTGCGCCCCCCCCCCCCCCCCCACCCTATCCGCCTTATAATATAATAACAATAATCCTTGCATTTGATATCGCGGCTTGTCACATCTTCTTGCCGTCTCAAAGCGCGTCACACAATATACTGTAAAGTGACATCGAGCGACAAAATTATTATTTTTTTAAAAAAAATTTTTTGGGGGGAGGGTGTGGGTGGGGGGAGAGATTATAACCCCCGGGAAGCCAGACGCCAATTGACTAACAAACAATTCAAGCAACTGGTCAGCCAGCCAGCCAGCCAGCGAAGTCGCTTTCCTATCCACGTGATGACACTAAAAGACGAGGCTCCTCGGCCTGGACGCACTAACTGGCACGTAGCCACTTGATATCTGCAATATTTCCTGCCCGAGAGGTCACGCAAAGCCTGTCAGATACCGAACCACATGTTAGCCACAGACCAGCAGCGAGCGGTGGAGCTTCGAGCCATTAATCAGTCTGAGCGCTCGTCCAAACCGGGCGCACGTAGTCGTGTGTGTGTGATGATGTCCTGTGACCTTCAGATACCACAGAGACTGGCTTCTTGGAACTCTGCAGCGTCAGAATCAAATTAGAAAGTGGTCTACATTCTCTATATTCTTCTCTCTCTCTCTCCGCACCCCCCTCCCCCCCCCGCCCCCCCACCCCCCCCCCCCCCCCCCCCCCCACCACACACGCACACCCTCTCACCGATCCCAAGTCTGTAGCCGGAGCTCAAAGTAGTGTACTATTGTGGAGCTCCTGTAGCTCAGTGGTTAGAGCGCTCGCCTTTACAAGACCTGTGTTCGAATCCAGGCAGGTCAGGGCTAAACCTTGGGTAAGTTTCCTTACTCGACACACACACACACACACACAATCCACGGCTATGTGTGGGGGGTGGGAGGGGTGGGCGCTGCTGCGCACAATCGGCTGCCGCGTTTCGCTCTCCCACAAATATATACTGTACAGTCAATTCACTTTACAGTCTATTCCGTGAAACGCTTTGAGACGCAGTCTGGAAGACGTGAAAAGCCGCCACAGCAAATGCCAGGACAGGTGAAGTTGGAGTTAGTGGAATAAAATCATCTCGTGATTAAACCACCCAATTACATCACCCTGAGCTGCCTTGCCATGGCTTCCCACCCCTCCCCATCGCAATTTTCGCAAAGGCCTGTGTGACTTATTTTTTTTAAAAACAATACACAATAATTTCTGGCAACAGTTTGCTTCATCAACGGCTTGCACAAGGTCTCGCTGGGAGAGAGAGAGAGAGAGAGCGCGGGCGGGATTGAGAAATCTCTGTCTGGTGAGGCCAGGCCTTAATGGAGCCTCTGTGATCAATCTTTGTTCCTCCGTCAGACACTGACAGCTCCTACCACCTCCTCCCCGACAAATCCCTGACATGTTGGTGCCTGGAAACGGGTTTACACTGAAGCAGACACTCTTTGAGAGAGAGAGAGAGAGAGAGAGAGAGAGAGAGAGAAAAGAGAGGAGACTGAGATAGAGACAGAGCATCGAAGGATCAATTGGGAATGAGTGAAGGTTGTTGGGTCACACGTTAGAGCTTCACTCAAACGGGATCGAGTCTCACCACACCTCCGTACGGACAAGGCTTTAATCACCTTAGTTCCAGTTCCCAGCTGGGAATTCCAAGTCCGGACCTCGGAATCTCTCGTACATCGGCAGCGGGCGAACGAGGCGGATTTGAGCTCAAATATTAAATTGGTCATTTTCAATCCACGACTGTTTGTGTGTGTGTGTGTGGGGGGGTGGGGGGGGGGGGGTGGGGGGGAACGCTGCTGTGCACAATTGGCTGCCCCATTTCACCCACAAATATATATATATATATGTATACACTGTACAGCCAATTGACTTGACAGTATATTCTGTGAAGAGCTCTGAGACGTCGATAAGGTGTGAAAAGTGCTATATCAAGTGCAAGGATAATTATTCTTATTATTATCGTGTCTACGCTGGGACCTTACGAAAGCTGCGATCAAATCGGTTCCCACCAGCCTTTCAGGCGTTGCAGTCCACTTAATGTATCCCACTTAGAAAATAATAGCTACCCACACAGAGACGGAGAAATTAAAAGACATGTTTGAACAGAACATCCTTCCAGGTTGAGGGGAGAATGTTTTATTTGACATGTACTGTGCGCAGCAGAGTAAAGCTTTCTTGGGAACGAACACAGTTTGGGGCCCAATCTGGAGTTAAACTTGTCAAATCAAATTCAGTAGAAGGAGTACAAGTAATAAACGCCTGACAATAATCGCTCCAAAAAAAAACACAACACTGATAATAAAATTGATCATTTTCACTTCACGACTGTTTGTGTGGGTGGGGGGGGGGGGGGACGCTGCTGTGCGCAATTGGCTGCCACGTTTCGCCCACAAAGGTGTACAGTCAATTCGCTTTACAGTCTATTCTGTGAAGCACTTTGAGGCATCTAGAAGATGTGAAAAGCCGCTATATCAAAATGCAGGTATTATTGTAAGTATAGTGGAGCTGCAAGGTGTGGGTATGGTTTGCGTTGCAGCTCACTTTGTCCACAAGCAGAAAACAAGAGACAATCCTTTATCCCAGAACAGAGGCTTTGTGAAAATAACAAAATTATAATCAATAAATTTTAAATAATAATAATAATAATGGGACCGTCCGTTTGATTTAGAGTCTCACCACGGCTTCGAAACGTCTCAAACCACTTCATGGAATAATAATTAGAATAATAATAATCCTTGCATTTGGTGCAGCGCTTCTCACGACTTCCAGACGTCTCAAAGTGACTGTACTGTACAGTGGAGTGACTGTGTGTTTTGTGGGCGAAGCGCGGCAGCCAAATTTTGTGTCCCCCTCCCCCCCCAACCCCCCCCCCCCCCCACACAAACACACACACATACACAGAGAGTCTTTCCACACGCAAACCAGCTCAAATCAGCGCCTCTGAATTACACGTGCTGTGGTCTCGCTAAACGGTAGCTTTTTGTAAACAGTCTCACTTTCAGGTAAGAGTTTAGCCCCCTCCAGCAAAGAGAGAGAGAGACAGAGAGAGAGAGAGAGGGAGAGGGAGGGAGGGAGGGAGGGAGGGAGGGAGGGAGGGGGTGGGGGAGTTTGATGCCAAAACTATGTGGTTGTAGCTCGGTATCATTTTCCCAATCTAGACTTTACTATTTCTCATTTGCATAGTGAGTCTGTGTCTGAACACTCAGACAGCCAGATTCCCATGACTCAGTCGGGATAAGCGCTGGGGGCTAGTTTTTCAGTTACTCACACACTCGCTCGTCTGACAAATCAGCCAAAATCTCCCCCCCAAAAATGTCTCTCCGTTTTTTTTTGGTGTGTTTCTTATTAAATAAGAAAAACACCTCTTTTAACAACCAGGCAACTGTTCCTCCCTCTCTCTGCACCACATCCAAACGAGTTCTAGCTCAGCCGACTGCCTAATTCTGTCTGGAGTCACTGAGTACACAGACCCAGACTGTTCCAAATAGGTTGACGTTTTCAAATCCATCTCCCCACCCAACCCACCCACCCACTCACCCATCACCCAGATTCCCCCACTACCGTCCATCCATCCCCTATCTCTCCCCTCAACCCCACCACCTCTACCCATAGCCACATGTACACACACGTACACACACAGTGTGATCAAACCGGTCATTCACGTGGCTATTTGTGGGATATTTGTGCGAAATTGGCTGCTAGATTCCCCCCATTCAAAAAAAAACACAGTCACTACACTTGCCCAAACGATTGGTTTCCATTTGTATGTAGTATTGTTTTTTGGGTGGTAGGGGAGGGCTGGTGCTGAGGGTGGGGGCAAATAGATCCACATGTTTTTAGGAGGGGTAGATGGGAACATGGAGGTAGGTGGGGGGGGAGGAGGGGAGGGAAGGGAGGGAGGGGAGGGAGGGGAGGTGGGGGAGGAGGTAGTGTAAGAAAGAGATGGCCCGCTTTAAGCTCAACCGCTATCCAATTACGCGATCAAAATAAAGAGAATAAAACCTGGACAGAGTTTGGTGGAATTTAGCCCTCCCCTCCCTCTCTCCCTCCCACTCCCGCTATCCCGCGCTGTAAAGATGCCAGATAGATATGATGCCCTTCAGAAAACAGCACTTACCTTGGTTACTATGGCTCCAGCCTAGATTCCAGGCGCCATCGAGAGAGAGAGAGAGAGAGAGAGAGAGTGAGAGAGAGAAGAGAGAGAGATAGAACTTTGGAACATCAAACCCTCCCACAACAAGCCGAGGGGACATTTTGTTCCTTCGTAATATTCCCTAATAGGGAGGGTGAGATACCATCGTCAACAACAACTTGTTTTTTTTAATATAAAGACAATGCCTCACCTTTCGCTTAGAATAATAATAATGATGATAATCCTTGCGTTTGACCTGTTTTCAGGTCCTCTAGACCGTGTCTCAAAGCGCTTCACAGAATAGTATACCGTAAAGTCAATTGACTCTATATATAATATATATGTATATATATATATATATATATATTTGTGGGTGAAAAGTGGCAGCCAATTGCGCACAGCAGCATCCCCCAAACAGCCGTGGATTGAAAATGACCAATTTTATTATTGTGTGTTTTTTTGAAGACGGATTATTATTCCCGCTTTGTCCAGAATAGATTTTGACGTTAAAAAAAATGTAATTAAAAAAAAAAAATTTTTATAAAAGAATAGGATGAAAAGATAAAAGGCTAGTTTCAAAATGCTAGCCTCATAATGAACAAAGCGATATGAGAAGCAAGCAATCAGCCAGCACTGATTGAAAACGCCTTAGGGTTTTTTTCCCCTCATTTAATATTTTCTCTCCCTCGTTTTTTGTTAAAAAAAATAGAACTGAGACAAGTTTCCCCATTTGCCCCCAAATAAACCCTCTGATAAAGCCCAGAGAGTTTACAGAGTAAATGTCCGTTCGCCAAAGGACATTTCCGGGCCCTCCCAGGTACTGAAAATACTTTAAAGAGAGAGATTCAAGATACTGTAATTAGTAAAAGTTTCAGGGTGAAAATTGTGATGTGTTAACTAACCTATTGATGAATTAAAAAAAAAAGAAAATCACAGTCAATTTAAGCGCCACAGTCGCCCACAAAACATGCAGTCACTTCACGGTGACATCCAGCGAAGCGCTTTGAGATATCTGGCCTCTGGCCTGCTCTAAGTCCCCCTCCCAAACCTCCCCACCATCGGTGGCCGGGCTTTCAGCCTCTCTCTCTCTCTCTCTCTCTCTGTCCCTCCACCCTCCGGAACTTCATCTCGCAATCCCTTCTCCTCGCTTCCCCTCCCGTTCCTCCTTCAAGGCCGGTCTCAAGACCTTCCTCTTCGACCGTGCCTTCTGCCGCTTTCCCAACTCTCCCCCCCTCCCCCCCAACCCCGTTTCCTACTCTCCTTCCCTCCTTCCCTGACCCCCTTTCCTGACTGTTCAGGGCGTTGGGACGTCCTCCCGACCTGAAAGGCTGCCTCTGTAAATGTCGATTTTGTTGTTGTTGTTGTTGTTGTTGTTGTTGTTGTCTCGACGGACGTGACGGAGTGTGTTTTTAACGTCCGTGAGGAGGCCGGAGGATTTACCGCAAACAGAGAAAACAAACACAAATGTCCAAAATAACCCAAATCCCGTTAAAACCCCTCGTCACAATGGAGCCATCTGATCAGGACCAACGCAGACTCAAAGGCAACCTTGGGGAAGAAAAAGCCGGGAAGATGGTGAGATTAAGATCAAATGACTCTTGGTGAAGTTTGATGCGAGCGCATTAACTATTCCACACGCGCGCAAAAATACATCCGCCCCCTCCACCAAAGTCAGAGGTTTGCTAATGTTTATTTACATCAACCCAGACACTGTATTCCAGCCAATACTCCCGCAGCATTCCTACACGGATGTTTGCTGTCAACAGGAATGTTTCTATGAAGCGCTTTAAGACGTCCATAAGATGTGAAAAGCCGCTCTATCAAAATGCCAGGATTATTCTTCTTATTATTGTTATTATCGTGTCTGTGTCGGCTGTTCGAAAAGAGCTTTTTTCCTCAATCAATCCCACTTCCCCCGCTCTCCCTCTCTCTCTCTCTCTCCACCCCCCCCCCCCCCTCCCCACCTTTCACGTAGCCCTGAAACCTTGCCTCCCCCCGGCTTCCACCTCCCCCATTCCCTTACCCCCCCCCCACAAAAAAAAATTATCCAACGAGCTGAATGTTTGTGGCGGAAACTCTGCTGTGCGTACCCTCATGCCAACGAGTGAAAGACAGTCCGGTCGTTAACACATCAAAGTGAACGAGATGAGAAGCGAGATGAACACGATCGCTGGATGTATGTCTGGTGTCTAGTGTCTCCCCCGTAAAGAGTAACAGCAGCGGCAGCCGGCCTTGAGAATACACGGCCTCTGTCATTAAAGTCGATCAGTTCTCACTGCGATGCTAAATACCGGCCGAAAGCTTTATTGCAGCACATGGAATGTACAAGCCAAAGTCCTTCCAACAAACCCAATCAAATGGAACTCCTGCATCTTGCTCTCTCTCTCTCTCTCTCTCTCTGTCTCTCTCTCTCTATATATATAAATATATTGTATATAGATATACCTCCTGTAGCTGGAGTGGTTAGAGCACTCACTCATTCGCCTTACCGACGTGAGAGACCTGTGTTTGAATCCAGGCAGGTCAGGGCCAAACCTTGGGCAAATTTCTTTACTCCACACACACACACACACACACACACACACACACACACACACACACACACACACACACGCGTACACACGCACACACACACACGCCTAATAATAATCCGTCCCCCCCCAAAAAAACACACAATAATAAAAATAAAGTGATTTCAATCCACGACTGTTTGTGTGTGTGTGGGGGGGGGGGGAACGCTGCTGCGCGCAATTAATCGGCTGCCTGCCTTTCTCCCACAAAATACACAGTCACGATATCTTACAGTATATTCTGTGAAGCGCTTTGAGATGTCTGTAGATTAGATGTGCAAAGCCGCGATATCAAACGCAAGGATTATTGTTTATCGTTATTATTATTATTATTATTATTTGTGGGCGAAACGCAGCAGGCCCCGAGGCCATAGATGTGAGAAACCCTCACAGTTAACATTGCACCATCAGCAAGTTAGCAGATAAGACACAACCCTCGTTGTGTCTTTAGCTGCGGAGACCGACAGCAACCCCACCCACCCCAACCCACCACACACACACACATTCACACAAGTACTTGTTACAATCTCCTCCCTCTCTCTATCTCTCTCTATCTCTGTCTCTGTCGCTGGAACAGACCAGTGATGCACGTTTAATTAGCTCACACCGTTGCATCGATTTCCCTCGACGTCTGGAAACGAGGACCCGTGACTTTCGGGGGGAGAGAGAGAGAGAGAGAGAGAGAGAGAGATAGAGAGAGGAATCTCTAACGTATCCTAGCCTTTTGTGGCCACAAAGAAAATCTGCAGAAAAACACACAGAAACACAAAGAAAATAGCTCTTCTTCACTTCGATTCAACAAGTAGCTGGCGTCAGCCTTACAGACGACAGCAGGATTTAAGGTTCTTCAAACCTCGCGTTGGGACTTTTGAGAACACACATTCTCTCGACGTCCAGATCACCCTCTTTGCCGACGATCAGACAGTCTCTTACAAAAGCCCAAATACTGTATACGCACAGAGTCTTGTAGCTTTAATGTAGCGCAAGTGAGGAGGGGGGGGGGGGAGGGGGGGGGGGGTGGGGGAACCCGGGTTGGATTCCTGGTCCCCACCCGCTCCACCAAAAAAAGTTAACTAATTATTTATAATAAAAATACTAATAATAATCCTTATTTGATAGTGATTTTCACGTCTGCCAGACTGTGTCTCAAAACGCTTCACAGAATATACTGCAAAAGTGAATCGACCGTGTGTTTTCGTGGGCGAAACGCGGCAGCCGATCGCGCACAGCACAGCAGCGTCCGTCCGTCCCCCCCCCCCCTCCACGCAAACAGTCGTGGGTTGAAATGATTGTTTGTGGGGACGCTGCTGTGCGTAATCAATCGGCTGCCGCGTTTCACTCACAAGCGCGAGCGGTCAATTCGCTTCGCGCGCGCGCTTTCGAAGCGCTTTCGAAGCGTCTCGACGGAGTGTTTCAGGCGCCGTACCAGATGCGAAGGAATATGTGCGACTTCCGAACGGAGCACGAGCCACGAGGAAGCGTGCGGGACACACAACCCTGAAAATAGTCAATTAGTTTCCCTGGAACCCGGGAGGAAATTTCAAACAGCCTTTTTACAATTCAGACTGGTGTGATTTCCTTCACCTCCCACAGTCATGGGAAACCGCGACACCAGTTAGCCATGTGTGAGCGGAAACGCACACGCACACACACACACACTCTCAGACCCCCAGCTCGCTAAACTTGTGTGTGTGTGTGTGTGTGTGTGTGTGTGTGGGGTTGTGGCAAAGGAAGAAGGATTTTGTCACAATGTGTTAGAGATTTGCACTTCCTGGGGGTTGTGGAATGCACAATATTAAACGTTACTTTGGGTTTAGGATATTAAAACCAGGCAGGTGGCAAAGATTATTTCACACGAGCAATAAAATGAAAATAATTGAGTCCATTTGTTGTGTGTGTGTGTGTGTGTGTGTGTGTGTGTGTGTATATAGATACACACACATACGACACACAGCAAACTGACTCAATTATTATATAAATATATATCGTGCATTTACTCATATCTATTACGATGAAAATCGGTCATTTTAACCCACGACCGTTTGTGTGGGGGACGCTGCTGTGCGCAACCGGCTGCCGCGTTTCACCCACAAATATATATATATATATACAGTCAACTAACTTTACAGTAAATTCCGTGAGGCGCTTTGAGACGTCGATGGGGTGTGAAAAGCCGCGATATCAAATGCCAGGATTATTATTATGATTATATACACACACACACACACACGCAGAGCAAACTGACTCAGTTATTATATCTAAATATATATATATATTGTATATTTACTCTACCTATTATATTCCACAACCGGTTCCCACAAAATACACCGAATATTCTGTGGAGCGTTTCGAGGCGTCTCGAAGGCAGGATAAGGTGTTAAATCAAACAGAAGGATTATTAATTATTATTATTATTAGTGTCTTAGCCTGTCGCTCGTAGCTCTCCCCTTATATTTCTCTCTAGCTGAAGTGCGCTATCTGAACATCAGTGTTGTTGAGTGTGGGTGATGGCGTCGACGACGCGGGTGGAAGATTTTTTGCTTGTTCAGGGTCTTTCCTTCCGCGGAAGGTTCGCTCCTCACCCAACACTGACCAGAAGTGAGGGTCGAGGAGGGTTGAGGTTAGAGGGAACCCCTCTAACTTTCCCAATCACACTTTCTAATGGGATCCGTTCGCCAAAGAAGCCAAGGATGATGATGTATGGATTTCTCTCGAGGCCACATGTCTTTTGGGGGCAGATTTTTTATTTAGCGTCAATAAAAAAATAAATCTGGAATATCGCTCGACTTTCCTCCCACCCACACCACCCACCCACACACCCACCCACTAAGATGGATTCTTTTGAAGTTCCATAGTTGTTCCTGAGGGGGTAACCGGAGAAGGAATGACAAGCCCACAGCACACAACAACATCAAACCTCCGTGACTTAGCCTGGCTGGACACTACAGCCATCGCCACAAACTGCTACTCAGCAAATTCCTCAGGCATTTGGGTTTCATCTGTGCAAACGCCAACAACAACAACAACAACAGCAACAACAACAACAGCAACAGCAACATTACATTTATAGAGCGCATTTCATGTTGGGAGGACGTCAGGTAGAGATCAGAGCAGGGGTGGGGGGTGGGGGGTGGGGGGTGGGCAGGGGGACGGGATTAATGTTTCTCTCAACATAGCCAGAGCGAAACTTTGGGCAAGTTTCCTTACTTCTCAGGCGCACGCGCACACACGCGCGCAGACACACACCCACACACACCCACACACACCCACACACACACCCACACACACCCACACACACCCACACACACACCCACACACACCCACACACACGCCCACACACACGCCTGATAATAATCAGAGAAAGAAAAACTGCCACTTTTCACCCACAAATATATATATATATATATACATATATATTATATATACAGTCAATTGACTAAAAAATTACAGTCGATTCACTTAAGAACATAAGAACATAAGAATTAGAAGCAGGACTAGTCCATTCAGCCCCTCAAGCCTGCTCCGTCAATCAATAAGATCATGGCTGATCTTCTCATCTAACTCTGATTACCTGCCCTATCCCCATATCCCCTAATCCCTCTATTTTTCAAAAATCTATCAGTCTCAGCCTTGAAAATGTTCAAGGACTGAGCGTCTACAGCCTTCTGGAGGGGAGTGAATTCCATAAATTCACTAGCCTCTGAGTGAAGAAATGTTTCCTCAACTCTGTTCTGAAAGGCCGACCCTTAATTTTAAGACTGTGACCCCTGGTTATAGATTCTCCTACCAGGGGAAACAGCCCTCAGTGTCTACTATATCCATCCCTTTAAGAATCTTATGTGTTTCAATAAGATCCCCCCTAATCCTTGACCGTGTGTCCTCTGAGGCGCTTCGAGACGCTGCATCGAATGCAAGGATAAGTTTCCTAACGTTTTGCTTTCCAATTAGTGAGCGCATTCAATCATTTGATCAAGTCCAGCTGATCATGTTGGCATTGTGTGTGCAACCGTTGCCATCGAGTGGCTGGTGGGAGAACGACACACAATCCTGGATAACGGATTGGTTTGTGTTGTCTGCGTTGACGCGTTATTTAATAATAACATTAATAATAATCCTTGCATTCGATATCGCGGCTTTTCAGGTCCTCTGGACAGTTTCTCAAAGCGCTTCACAGAGTGTACTGTAAAGCGAATCGACTGTATGTGTTTGTGGGCGTAACGCGGCAGCCGATTTCAATTCTACGACTGTTTGTGTGTGTGTGGGGGGGGGAGACGCTGCTGTGCGCAATCGGCTGCCGCGTTTTCGCCCCCAAATATATATATATATATACAGTCGGTATATATTCAGTACATACAGTACATATTTACAGTGTATATTCCGTGAAGCGCTTTGAGACGTCGATAAGATGTGAAAATGCAGGGATTATTATTATTTGACCACGTCTTCTAGACGCCTCAAAGCTCTTTGCGGAATATGCCGTAAAGTGAATTTGCCTATATTCTATATTTGTGGGAGAAACGCGGCAGCGTCTCTCCCCCCCCACAAATAGTCGGGGAATTGAGTGATCAGATTTTGATTGTTTTATTCGTACTGCAGTGTTATTAATGGGTGTCATTCGTTATGTTGCAACTCAGCACACCCACAAGATGTCGCTGTCTGTTAACGGAAACCCACGCCACGATTTGCGAAAGTGGTTTTACTGCTGGTCTCACGAGGGGGATAGAGAGAGAGAGAGAGCTTTGAACTCCATTTCGTGAACAGCTGTGTGTCTCCCCACCCCCCCGCCCCCCACTCCCCCCACCTTCTCCTACCCTCAGTCATTCCTGTTAAAAGTCATATTGGAAACAGCCAAGCGTTTAACAATGGGGGAGGCCAAGAGCTTAAGTGTACACAGCTGTGTGTTGGACGATGTAAGGATCTGCGCTGTGTGAAATATCACCAACTTCAGGCAGCAATGTTTATGTCGACGTCAATCCGTGTTCCGTCAAACCCAGCCGAGCGGCAGAGAGGCCGAAACCACTGCGGACATTTGGTTGAGAGAAAACACACGAGGAACGATTTATTTATCGATCCTGTTAACGTGTCTGCGTGTCTCGCCACGCCAGTCCTGGGGGCGGATTAGCTGAGTGCGAGAGAGAGAGAGAGAGAGAGAGAGAGAGAGAGAGAGGACCTGAGTTTGATTATCCGACAAGTTTCCTTACCACACAAAACACACACACACACACGCACACTCTGTTTAACTAGCAGAAAATAGGAACCCAGTTATCAGCCGATTAGTATCTTGCTCTTCTGGTGATAAATCCTTCGAAAAAAATAATAATAATTTGGTCACTCAATCCACGACTGTTTGTGTGGGGGACGCTGCTGTGCGCAATTGGCTGCCGTCTCTCTCAGTCACAAAACACGCAGTCAATTCCTTCTACGGCGTATCGTGTGAAGAGCTTCGAGACGTCTCGAAGACTCGATAAAGCGCTATCTGTAACGTAAATATTCTTATTCTTATTATATTGCAAGAAACGCGGATTCCCTGAGATGCAATGTTGTCGGTTGCCGCGCTCTCACGCTCTGCGTTGCTCTCTCACGCGTTGTGTGTGTGTGTGTGTGTGTGTTTCCCCCCCCCCCCCCCCACAACCCACACTCTCTCCTCTCGCTTTCAGCCTCGGAGGTCAACCACCATCACCCCCACCACTGTGGGATCGTGGCGTTCACCTGGGGGTCTCTTGTCTCCCAAACAGAAAACTTTCAGCTCTTCCACAAAGACGTCTGTTTATTCCGAAGCCCAAAAAAAGCCAACTGCTGATATCTGTCAGGAAACTACATTAATGAGCCAGTCAGTCACTTTTTGTTTTTGGTTGGGAGTTGGGTGGGGGGGTGGGGGGGTTTATTCAGTGTTAGTGAAAGCTACCTCTCTCCCTCCCTCCCTCCCTCCCTCCCTCCATTGCGAGAGAAAATTGGCTGCTTTCAGTTTGGGAAGATTACCTTGCCAAGGATTCTTCAAAAAACCCTTTAGAAACAGTTTCTTTTTTAAAATACACACACACACACACACACACACACAATAAATGAAATTGTACAGTATTCCCATTTTCAAGGAAAAGACAAGTGACTTTTACTCCGTTTTTAATAATAACGATAAATTGTGTTTTTTAAAAAAATCTTGAAACACGTAACAATACATAATAATCTTTGCATTTGATATAGCGACTTTTCGCGTCTTCTAGACTGTGTCTCGAAGCGCTTCGCAGAATATACTGTACTGTAAAGTGAATTGACTGTGTATTTATGGGCGAAACCGGGCAGCCAATTGCACAGAGTAACGACCCCACCACACACACAAACAGCCGTGGATTGAAAATAACTAATCTATTATAGTGTATTTTGGGGGGAGGGATTATTATTAGGCGTTATTATTCACAGTAAATCCAACCAAGCATTTTGAGACGACCTCGTGAGTTGAAGGGCATTAGTAGCTACATCGAAGGCGAGGTCCATTTATTATTGATAAGAGTGAACAAAGGAAACTCCACATCCAGTGTACCTGTCATTCGTCAGAACTCAACCACCTTGAACAACAGGGAGGAAATTAACACAGGCAGAGATGAGAGCTGGTGGGGGTGGGAAACAGAGCAAAGCTCGAGTGAGGATCAGAGAGATCTCGATAAACAAAGGCAACGCTAACTCAGTGGCTGTAGGTAAACAGGGGTTTGATATCAATATATATCCTATAAATGAGAGCGAGGGAGAGACTGAGAGAGAGACTGGGAGAGTGAGGGAGAGACTGAGAGGGAAAGGCGTCTCGACGATGCGATAAGGCACTGTGTCAAATCAAAAGATTATTATTATTATAGTAGGTTTGATATCGTTGCTGCCAGAGCAGGTTTTTAAAGTGCAACACACACACACACCACACACACATACACACAGACAACCTGATTTGAACAAGATTGCGAAGGATTTATCGGAGGGGCTGAGGCTAAATTCACTGTAGGTTTGACCTGACAGTTAAACAATGAGGCTGTGATTTTTGTCGGTTGCGAACACACACCTCCTCCCTTCCTTTGTGGGCCTTGCTGACTGGGAAACTGTTTAACAAGCCATGTATCATTGCGCAGGACTCACAAACCACTCGGGTTTTTAATGAATTGGATTTGACTCGATCAGGATTCAAATCAATTCAAATTTGCCAAGAAAACCAAACCTACTTAGAATTATAATAATAATAATCTTTGCGTTCGATCACAATGCCTTATCAAATCGTTGCGACATCTCTCACTCACACCCTCTCCCTCTACCTCTCAGTCTCTCCCACTCTCGCTCAAGTCTCTCCCCCATTCCCTCCCTCTCCCTGTCTCTCAGTCTCTCTCCCTCTCGCTCTCTCAATCTCTGCCTCTCGCTCTCTCAGTCTCTCTCCCTCGCTCTCAGGATTGTACTGGAAGGTGCATTGACCTGTGTACATTGTGGGTGAAACCCAGCAGCCTAGCCTGGGCTAGCCCAGCCTATCCTATCTGGGTGTTATCCGTACTCTCTACATCAATACAAGTCCATTACTGTTTTGCGGTCATGAGTTCTGCCCTGAAATCCATTGAGCAATATTGCCCTTAGACGCCTTTTTCACTGAACCACTGATCCACTCCTCAAATCCTCTCCTTCCCCAGCACAGAGGATGTTGGCAGCCTTATTCATCGGACAAGGGAAATTAAAAAAAGATCTCAACTCAATCAGCGAGAAGTCCCTTAAAATACCGTTTTAACACGTTCCTGACAATCTGCCGGAAATCCTACCGTTCCGTTGATTGTAAAACAAACAAAACGAATGGCTTATGGAGGTGGATACCAGTGAGTGAAGGGTGAAAAATAGAAAATGGTTAAGACTTGCAAATATCTCGGGGAGTGAAGGGTCCTTCTGAAGTGAAAGGAGCCATACGCAGTGTACTCTAGTGTATTGTCTACTCAAGTCCATCCAATAATCCGTCCGTCCCCAGAAAAACACAATACAGAGATAAGAAATTGGTCATTTTCAATTCAAGACTGTTTGTGGGGGGGGGGGATGTGTGTGTGGGGGGGGGGGGGGGGGGGAGGGGGGGGGAACGCCGCTGTGCGCAATTGGCTGCCGCGTTTCGCTCTCCCACAAATACATACAGTCGATTCACTTTACAGTATATTCTGTGAAGCGCTATGAGGCACAGTCGAGAAGACATGAAAAGTCACTATATCAAAATGCAAAGAGTAGTATTATTATTATTCCAAGACGTACGTGAATTCAGGGAGAGAGGGAGGTGGTGGGAAGGAAGGTGGAGATTTATTTATATGGGATTGAATGCAACTTAAACAAAATATATATTTTAAAAAGTGTGGCCTATTTTGCTCTTGTGTTTGGGGTCCTGAACAGTGAGATTCAATGCTTTGAAGGGACCCAGTGAGGAACTTTGTACTTTCTTTTAATGCTAACTGCTGGTTTATCTGGTTAAGGCATTTTTATTTGCTGTCGTTGTGGCTGCTCGCATGTGTACGCATGAGAGAGAGAGAGAGGGAGAGAGGTGGGGGCAGGTGGGGGGGTGAATAAACTGTTTTGAAAGCAAATGTGACCCAGTATTCAGGGCATAACATATCCCACCTGGGAACAAAATCTTTATTGAAAAGATTTATACATTATGAAACTCAGCCTGGAATGAAAAAGAATACAATTTTTATAAATTGACTATTGCCCCCCCCCCCCCCCCCCACACACCTCTCCCCCAATTCAAAAAAGAGCTATCGATCAGAGAGAGAGAGAGAGACAGATAGAGAGAGATATGGACGGACAATTGACACACACACACACAGTTGAACCGTTGCTCACAGTTTCTCTCAGGGAAAGAGAGGGTGAGGGGAGTGGAGGGGAGGGAAGGGGTGGGGAGTGGAGTGGGGGGGAGAGGGGAAGGATAGGGTTGGGGTGGGGGAGGACACCATCTATTATTTTCACCCATATCTTCGCCAGTCTGGGCTGCTGGCTTCACCTCCCCCCACCCACCACCCCCTCCAAACACCCCCCCCCCTCCCCCTCCCCCACTCCCCCCTATAGTCAGTTATCAGAGCAGGCATTTTAAAGTAGAACAAGCTCACTTTGGTTGTGTGCGCACACACACAGACACACACAATCACATACATGTACGCAGACACGCACCGCAAACAACGGGCGCACACACATACACAACACACTTACACACACAACACACACACACATGCACGCACACACAAACCCGGACTCACACACACACACCCGACTCACACACACACACAATACACTTACACACACGCGTAGACACACACCCACAGTCAGCCATTCAAATCGCCTTCATGTCTGCCTTCAAAAACAGAAAGTGTTAATAATGTCCCTTTCGCCTGCCCACGGTTAGCTCAGCGTCGCTGCGTTTCCGAAATGGCCTCTGATCAATCAAAGCTCTGCGGTAATCCCCGCTCCCCGACAATATTCACTCGTAATGGAAAACCGGGATACAGATCAAAGGCAGCCCCTAATCTACTTTTCTTTTTTGTCAACTCTGCCACCGTCAGCAAGAAAATCTTCCCAAAGAAATACTGTACCTGGCCAGAACAACAGTGAGCAGCCAAAGCCAAACCACAACTCATTACACCATCACTAGGCAATCCCAAACCAGGACTGGTCAACCAGGATTGACTAACGTCCCCGTTAATAAACATTAGA
>CM068763.1:11822618-11889185 GCA_035084275.1 Hydrolagus colliei | reverse complement strand
TGGAATTTTTAACGACGCAAAGAATCCGAACGAGGGAAGGAGGTGCCAAGCTTCGAAATAAATAATTTGTGGTTTATCAACGCCTTATGTCGTGGAACCGTCACAAAAGGCACTTATGGATTTCTTTTGCGAAATGTAATAGACGTGGACATATAGGCGAGATTGGCAGCCAATCTGGGAGTGGGGTTGGGGGGGAGGGGGGGGGGAGAGGGAATTGTTGATCCAGACAGAGAGTAAGTCTTCAATTTGATGGCAATCCGTCTCCTCAATAATAATAATGCTTGGATTTGATACAGCGCATTATCACGTCTTCTAGACTGTGTCTCAAAGCGCTTCACAGAATATACTGTCAAGTGAATTGACTGTGTGCATTCGTGGGCGAAACGCGGCAGCCAATCGCGCACAGCAGCGTTCCCCCCCCACCCCCCCACACACACACACACACAGACGTGGGTTGAAATGACCGATTTTTAAAATGATTGTGGGTTTTTTGGGGAGAGATTATTTTTAGGCGCGTGTCTGTGTGTCTGTGAGTATGTGTGTGTGCGTGTGTGTGTGCGTGTGTGTGTGGAGTAAGGAAACTTGCCCAAGATTTCGCCCTGAGCTGCCTGGATTCGAAACACAATGTCTCTCACCCTTTTGAAGACGAGCGCTCCCAACCACTGAGCTACAGGAGCTCCACAAACAATCATTTCCAACGAGCCGCTCTCTGCGTTACAAGCAGGTTCTCGGATGAGTTCAGATCGATGGCCGTCCCCCTCCCCCCCCCCCCCACTCTCTCTCCGCTTCTCTCCCCCCCCCCCCCCCACTCCTCCCCCCAACTGCAAATCAGAGTTGACATGTCGGTAGGAGATGGAGGAGATGTAACTGCGTGTGAATTCAGCGTCTCACAATGAACCCTTTTGTTGTTTAGTTTAGTCCTCGGCTCACGCTGCATGAGCTGCCTCACTGACTTGGGAGGTTTGTTGTGTGTGTGTGTGTGTGTGTGGTGAGAGAGGAGGGGGGAGGGAGGGGAGGGTGGGGGGAGCTCATTGGGGCTTAATACCTTCTAGCATTTAATGTCCTTACGAGTTAACCCACCGTTCCCCACCATCGTCGGTTGAACTTTCAGCCTCCCCCCCTCTCTCTCTGCCCCCACACTCTTTGGAACTCCACCCCAACATTCCCTCCCTCCCTCCCTCCCTCCCTCCCTCCCTCCCTCCCTCCCTCCCTCGCGTCCTTCAAAGCCCACCTCAAGACTTTCCTCTTTGTCCGTGCCCACCACCCACCCACCCCTCCCACCCTCCTTTCCCTCCACCGTTCTTGGTTCAAACTCTACCCAAACCACCTCCCCCCCCCCCTCCACCCCACCCTCCTTTCCCCCCATACCCCGATAGAAACAGTCATGGGTTGAAAACAACCGATTTATTATTGTTTGTTGGAATTGTGTATTTAAAAAAAACGATGCAAATTGCCAGAAGGACATGGATCAGTGGATCTATCTCATCGCTCGCCTAGTTAACAAGTTCCCTCAGTCTCTGTCTGTATCACACACACACACACACACACACACACACAACACTCCCAGGCTTCCCAAATACAGGCTCAAAACAATGGCAGGAAGAGATTTTGAAACCGTGGCAGTTTGACCGTAACCCTAGATTTGGCAGCAAACCAACGCAGGCCTAGGCCAGGCCACAGGATCTGCTGAGGAAGTTCTACTACAGAGGAAGGAAGTGTCTTCTCTCTCGTGCAGGAAGAGGACAGAGCACTTCCAGGCATTTGGTTTCCTCTCTCGAAAGCCATCTCTCGCCGGGTCAAGCCGACACTTAAAATTACATGCTGACACACACACGCTCACACACACACACACACACACACACTCACACAAACACACGTTCACACACACACACTCACATGCACACATACCTGCACAAACGCACACACACTCAGGGTGGAAGAGATGTAAAATACGTAATAATAATACAATAATATATACTACTATACTAATATAACATTATATATTACATCTTATATACCGCCCCTCACGAAGCGTAGCTCATATAATATACAGATTGCAATATGACATGTTTTCCGAAGCATTCTCTTTGTGTGCGTGTGTCTGTCTGTGTATGTGTCTTATATACACATACGCTGCAGTATATCCTGTGAAGCGCCACTCCAAACACAAGGATTATTCTTATTATCGTTGAGAGATAACTAACTTTACCGGAAGTGTGCTGTGCTGTACAGCAGAAAACGGGAGTTAAATCATCATAATAATAATTAATATAATGATAATAAATCTGTGAACCTTTGATATCGTGCGCACCTTAGCACGTCTTCAAAGCGTCTCAAAGCGTTTCACGGGATACGCCGCAAAGCGAATCGACTGTAGAGTTATTTTGTGGGGGCGAACGAACAACATTCGGGCAAAGCATTCAATAAAATGTTAACAGCTCCGTGTAAAAATGTCCCTTTTTCCGGCTGCCTGTGGTAATATTTCCCAGCTGTGGACACTTTTCTTTCCACTGTTAACCAACTGGACAAACATTCAGCCTTGTTCAAGGGCAAATAAATAAAGGGAACCTCAAACTATTACATCTACTGCCTGACTGCCAGTATTATTATATTCCAATGTCATATATAATAATACACACATATTATATGTATCCAAACATGATATATATAACCCACAAAAAACGTATACAGTAATTAATTCACTTTACAGTATTTTCTGTGAAGCGCTTTGAGACGCCTAGAAGATGTGATAAGCCACTATATCAAATAAAAGGATTATTTATAAGATATATATATATATCCATGATAAGAGAATACAGTGAAAATGACAAAATAAAGCATATAACACACACACACACTCACACACCCACACACACACACACACACACCAAGAATGCTTCAGAACATGTCATATTAGAATCACTTGATAAGATCTCAAGCCATATGTCAGGTCCTCACTTGAACCTCCTGTCAAATTCATCTGTTTATGAACCCTCCCCACAAAAAAAGGCGCGCTGATAATACAAAGCTACAGATCATCGGCAAAATATATATACAGTATATATATATATATATACATAATACATCTATTTGTATGTATACTATACACATATAATATCATTTCTAAGAAACACAGAGCTTTACTGGGAGGACAGTGGCAGATCCAGGTTGATTGGCAGAAAGCTGATGAAATAAGATTATTTCAAACATACTGTTTTAACACATTAATAAACACAAACAACAACAACTTGCATCTGTATAACGCCCCCCCCCCCTCCACCCCCACTAACCCCCCCCCCCCCGCCCCCCACCTTCACGCAGGATACTGGGGCAAGGTTCTGAGGTTCTGAGCTGGGTTTGGAGACTCGGCTGTCGCGATCTTACCTCTTCAGGTCGACTGTGGTGACGTTAAACACCACTCCTTTCAGCCACAGGATCATGAACAGGCGCTGAGAGAACGGACAGTTACCAATGCTTTCTCCATCGCTCCCAGCCTGCGGGTACAATAGGATAGAAAAGAGAGTCGGAGAGAGAGAGAGAGAGAGAGAGAAATAAAACAATGGTTCAATCCAAATCTTTATCATGACAGCTCATAAGAATTTGTGCATAAGTAGACAAGATCCATCCAGTTCGCATCACCTCGCACACATCATCACATCCCAAACTACGAACAGTAATAATAATGATAATCCCTGCATTTTGATATAACGGCTTTTCGCAACTTATCAACGTCTCAAAGCTTCACAGAATATACTGTAAAGTCAATTGACTGTATATATATTTGTGGGCGAAACGCGGCAGCCGATTGCGCACAGCAGCGTTCCCCCCCCCCCCCCCCCACACAGTCGTGGGTTGAAATGACCGATTTTATTATTGTATTTTTAGGGATTATTATTAGCCGTGTCTGTTTGTGTGTGAGTGTGTGTGTTGTGTGTGCGTGTGTGTTGTGTGAATGTGTGTGTTGTGTGTGTGTGTGGAGTAAGGAAACTTGCCCAAGGTTTCGCCCTGACCTGACCTGCCTGGATTCGAGCACACAGGTCTCTCTCACGCTCGTAACGCGAGCGAGCGCTCTAACCACTGAGCTACAGGAGCTCCCTATCCTAGTATTATCCTAACAGAAAATTTATCTAATGTGTCTGATGTTCTGCCAAGGAAACCTACTTCAGCGGAGCAGACCAGGGCGAGACTTGCGGAAGGAAAATGAAGCGATGGGACGCGATAGGAATAAAACTCATTTGATCTGCCTGTTCTTTGGCAATTTCACCCTCTCTTTATTTAACGTTATTAACAATCTCTTCTCTCCTGTTTTTGTTGCGGTCCCCACCCCCACCCACCCCCATTTTGTTTCACAACGTTAACAACTCTTTAACCCATCATCTCCTGCCCTCTACCCCATTCTCTCCTTTGTCTTCCTTTGACTCCTCTCCCTCTCTGTTGATGCTTGAAGCCTCTCCCTCTCTCCTCAACACGCCCCAGTTCTGACGAAGTGTCATGGCGCCCGAAACGCTGCTGTGCGCAATCGGCTGCCGCGTTTCGCCCACAAATATATACAGTCAATTCACTTTACGGTATACTCTGCGAAGCGCTTTGAGACGTCGATAAGATGTGAAAAGCCGCTGTAACAAATGCAAGGATTATAATTATTATACCGTACTCAGAAGCTTAAAAATCACAGCTTCAAAATGCAGCTCAGCATTCCTCCCTTCCTCCCCCATTCTCTCTCTCCCTCCCTCCGTCTCTCCCTCCCTCCGTCTCTCCCTCCCTCCCTCCCTCCCTCCCTCCCTCCCTCTCGCTCGCTCAGTCGGACAGCCAGTGTTAATCTTTTTTTCTAATCAAACATAAACAGGAATCCATCTGGCTGCTTAATCTGACTGCTCTGCTCGTAAGTTCATGTACCCTCCATCACTGCGGACACCACTGACCCTGAACTACCTCATAAGCAGAAGAGAGAGAGAGAGGGAGAGGTTTGGGTTGGTTTCCCTCGAGCTGGGAGGGTTCCTGTGGGAGGTTTTTGTTTTTGTATTTTTTTTAACTGAGAGATTTTGAGCCAAATTAAAACATTTTTTGGAACTACTTGAGCTGGAAGCTTACTCTTTCTCTCTCTCTCTCTCTCTCACACACACAAACACACACATACACAGATTATTATTATTAATAATAATAATAATAATTTGATCACCTCGATCCACGACTGTGTGTGTTGGGGTGGGGGGGGGGGGGGGGCGGACGCTGCTGCGCTATCGGCTGCCGCGTTTCGCCCACAAATATACGTACAGCCAATTCACTTTACAGTGTATCAACGTGCAATGCTTCGAGACGTCTCAAAGACCTGATGAAGCGCTATTATACTATTCAGCCGCGGGCTCCCGAACAGCCCAGCCCCCGCTGCCAGCGATTCTCAACGTTGGGAATTCAAAAAAAACACCTCAACGGTTGGATTTTGAGGTCGGATCATTCCTGTGCGTGTATAGCCAGCCCAGCAAACACAGAGCTTTGCAAAACCCGCAGGAAGTTTAAACAGCTAGTGAAAGGTTCTTTTGCATTAAAAAAAAAATACCCCCAAGCAGCGAAAAAACATCTACAGGGAAAATGGCTGGAGCCTCGCCAGCGTCTGGCTCTGGAGGTTACAGGATGTTAAGATCATTACAGTGGTGTCCATGCCTGGCCATAATAGCAACAACTCGCATGTAAGTATGTGTGTGTGTGTATGTATGTATGTGTGTGAAGCTCCTGTAGCTCAGTGGTCAGAGCACTCAATCGATTTACAAGCGTGAGAGACCTGCATTCGAATCCAAGGCAGGTCAGGGCCAAACCTTGGGCAAGTTTCCGTACTCCACACACACGCACACACACAGACACACACACGCGCACACTCTCACACACACACACACACGCGTGCTTCATAATAATGCATCCAAAAAACCAATAATACATTAGTCATTTCAATCTTCGGCTGTTTGTGTACAATCGGCTGCCGCGTTTCGCCAGAAATATATACAGTCGATTCACTTTACAGTACATTCTGTGAAGCTGCTTTGGGTCGTCTAGAAGACGTGAAAAGCCGCTAACTCAAATGAAAGGATTATTATTACCATATAGGGGCCTTCACACAGGCTGGCGTCCTGTAGCGCTGGACAGTGGCGGAGTCTGACACCGAGCCGGCTGGAGAGGGAGAGGAGAAGTGACCGAAAGCGCGGTCGAAGAGGAAGGTCTTTAGAGGGGAAGGAGCAGGGCAAGGCCGATGGATTGGGGAGAAAGCTCTAAAGATTCAGGGGCGTAGTGTGGCTGCCGATGATGGAGCGGAGGGAGGGAGGGGGGGGGGGGGGGTGAGGGACAAAGCAGGAGACTTTGGGAAAATCCAACATGGGAGCCTTGTAACTCAAGTGGTCCATTGCCTCACAAGCGAGAAACCTGAGAGTGATTTATTTTCAAGCTGAGGGCGAAACCTCGGGCAAGTTTCCTTACTCCCCTACTTGTTAAGATCACTTCGAAGGCCTCCCCCCAACACCCACCCCACCCCCCCCTCCGAACCCCCTACTCTCCCGAGGGGCAGATTTGATGCTGGATACTTGGGGAGATTCGTGGACTTATTGGTACAGTCCTTTCTCTGCTGCCCTCAGGAAGTCACGGGGGACTCGCTCTCTCGCTCTCCCTGTTCAGACACAGCCTCACTGAGCAGGCATGTGGCGCTGGCTCAAGACAAACAACTCCGGACACAAGAGACAAAACTTGGTTCAGTTCAGAAAATAGCAGCAGACACAGAGAGCCGATTCACAGCCCATTTTGGGTTAGTTTCCCCGGTTTATAACGGTCGGCAGTGTTTTGCTGGAGCTATAGGCGAAGAAAAAACACACACACACACACACACCTCGCCTACAAGTGAAGGGAAACACTGTATTGTATGGAGAGGCCAAGGCTCACTAATCAATCTTCCATTTTCTCCAAAAAAAAAGGTCTTTCAAAGACTCCATCCCAAAGACGCATCCTGTTAACCCCCAAAGCACCAGGACAGCTTTAGCGGGAGATCTCAGGGTTAAGAAAAGCAAATAAGTTGTGGGTGGGGGGAGTATGGTATTAATAGAGCTCCTGTTAGCTCAGTGGTTAAGAGCACTCTCTCGCCTTAAGAGCGCGTGAGACCTGTGTTTCGAATCCAGGCAGATCAGGGTGGAAACCTTGGACAAGTTTCCTTACTTCCTCACACACACAGACACACACACACACACAACACACTCACACATAACACACTCACACCTAATAATAATTTGTCCCCCCAAAAAACACAATAATAAAAAATTGGTCATTTTCAATCCACGACTGTTTGTGTGTGTGTGTGGGGTGGGGGGGGGGGAGGGGGGGGGGGGGAGAGACGCTGCCTGTGCGCAATTGGCTGCCGCGTTTCGCCCACGAATATACATACAGTCACTTCGCTTTACAGTATATTCTGTGAAGCGCTTTGAGACGCAGTCAATAAGGTGTGAAAAGCCGCGATGTCAAATGCAAGGATTATTATTACTTGCATTATTATGAAATGTTTCTGGTATAATTGGCAGAGCCCGTTCATGGCCCGTCCACCCACTCCCCCTTCCCCCATTGCCAACTAAACCTGCGTCTTTACTTACAAAAGCGAAAGTGAAAGGAGAGTCTAGGTTTAAAACGCAATCGAATAAACTCTCCTAAAATACCGCAAGCGACAGTTAAACCACACTCAGGGGAATTTTTCTTTCCGAGTGGGATCTTCCGAACGGCTTGAAAATCAAGAATCTAAACACTCATTACCAGAGGTCGTAACGGATGCAAAACTAATTCGTTTCTGAAAACATGTATAGATACATATATACCTTTTCATATCAGGGGAAAATGCCTCAGGGAGTTTCATGTGATTCGCGAAATGATGTAATGGCTTGTAGAAGATGTAATGACTTGTTTTCAAACAAAATGAGGCAATTTGCATAACGCAGCGTCCCACGAACAGTCGTGGATTGAGTGACCACATTTTGTTTGGGTGGGTGGGTGGGTGGGGGGAGAGGGGTTAATTCGCTTTACAGCCTGTTCCGTGAAGCGATTTGAGATGTCTAGAAGACGTGATCAGGGGCTACATCAAATGCAAGGAATATTATTATTATTATTACCCTCCCCCAAAATCGACCAAACGACCGGGTTCCTATTTACTGCTCGGAGTAGATACAGAAGCGTGTGGAGGAATGAAAATTGCCCAGGGTTTCGCGCTTATTAGGAGGGCAGGGGAATAACCTCCAGCACAATTACTCGGGTCGAACGGCTGTTTTTCTGTGTTATAAACTCACTGTAATTCTACCCGTATCCGCTCCCACAGTTGGTCGACTCATTTCTTAATTACATTTCGTTTCACAAAAACTTTCCCAATAAAAACCTAGCGCAGGACAGAAATTGTAATTACCACAACTAATTGCCACAAACGCCCTACAAATTACCAGAAAAAGTCTTAAACCATTGAGGGGGGGGGGGGGGGTTTAAGGAATTAATCCGCGGTGATAAAATGTCTGAACCGACAGGAATGAAGGAATTAATTAATAAATAAATAAGCTTATCTATGGAAGTCTAAGGTTGGGCTAGTTTTCCTGCATTAGACAAAACCTCAGACTATTCATGACCTCAATCACGCCTAATTTTTTTGTTCATCCTGAATTAATTTTCTGGTTATAATCACACTCGAGCAATCAAACAGACACCATCAACCTGGGGAGCTCTTATTTACAAGCCTCAAAGTCATAAGATAAACCCAATCCAGGATGACTAGGCATCTGACTGACTGACTGACTAACTGACTGACTGATCACCAGAACACTCTTGACCGTGCTTTCACGTGCGCAACTCACTCGCTTAATAAATCATCCAATTAATCCTCGGATTTGATTCAGCGCCTTGTCACGTCTTCGAGACATCTCAAGGAATATACCGTAAAGTGAATTGTCTGTGTAGAGTAGTTGGTGGGCGAAACGCGGCAGCCAATCGCACATTCAAAATCTCCAATTTACACCAGTCTTAAAAATATATAATATGCATTATATATATATAGCCGAATGCTTTGAGACATCTCAATGACATGCTAAGACGCTGTATCAAATGGAAGGAAGATTAATATTATTATTATTACTTCTACGTTACTGTCCGATACAGTGACATTACATTCCCTGCACTGGGAACCGATAGTTGACGTGAGCCGAGCATTTTGCTGGAGACTGAACAGAATAGAAACAGGTTCCTTCAATCTATTCAATCGTGGGCCCCACGTGTGAAATGTGAAGTTAGTCAGTGTGACCCACCCCCACCCCACCCACCCCCAACTTCAACCTACATTACAATACAGAACTCCCGTCCTCTGATGCGAGCGAGGTGCGCAATTGGCTGGCTGGCCGCGTTTCACCCACAAAAGTCTAGTCAATTCACTTTACAGTATATTCCGTGAAACGCTTTTAGAGACACAGTCGAGAAGACGTGAAAAGCGCTGTATCAAATTCAAGGTTTTATTAGTATTATTATTACTGCACCAAAAATCCTCTGTGTCTCAATCCCTACCCAATTGTACAACACCAAATACCACTTGAGCAATCATGCACACACACAAGCTCACTGAAAGTGATACCCTTCCAGTCTTTAGTCTTGCTCCTCTGCCCCTCTATTCTTTTGTGTTATTTAAAACACTTGTCCAAATCATTTATTAAAAAGAGCCATGATAAATTCTTGCTCTCATCTCCTTTGGGTAGGTGGGCTGGTCCCGTGTCCTGTTCACCTCACCCATCTTGCGTCCAGCCAAACAAGAGTTCTCCCATATTTTAATGATCTGTTTGGTTTCACAGTCCCCACCCCCACCCCCAGTTTTGCGGAATCCATGCGGATGAAAAGACAAGCAGATATCCAGCTCTTTCCCCAATGATATTGTATGAAATGGTTTCTAATTAAAATGTAATGGTTCCACATACCAACACAACTCCCATTCGGGGGGTTAATCAGTTGCGGTACATTTCGGAAAACTGAAAAAAAAAATCCAACTTCCAGCACTCACACACACATACACACAACCACACACCCAAACACACCACACTCACATATACACAAGACATATGCTTTAACAACAAAAATTCCCCAAGACATGAAGTTACTGACTGGAGCCAATGTCAGTGTGAAATCCCCCTAACACCAATCTATTGGCGAAAGGCCCCAATATTCCCATTATTGCCCTAGAGTAAGAAGCCAAATGGAATGAGCGTAACCAGACAGGCAACGAGAATAAATACTATTTATTGAACATACCCTTTGTTTTTTTAGGTGGGCGGGTGTGTGTGGGGGGGGGGCGGAGAGTGTTTAAATGGTTGATTTGAATATCCTTCCTGATGGAGAAGTTGAGAAGATTGATTTTTAATTTCAACAAGGGTTGAAACCCAGATTGGAATCCACTGTCTGACTGACTGGGAAGTGATTTAATTCCTTAGTCTTTTCTACATTTTGGCCGGTTAGTGAATGAGTTGCTCAGTTATTCTACTCATGTCAGGTATGCATGCTTTCATCCTTCAGCCATTATAGAGGAAGCTCCTTATTGACTGACTGACTGACTGTAACAGTCTCTCTTTGTGAACCACATATGTACATATCTATATATTTGAAAAAGATTGGAATCCAGCACTCAGTGGGGACCAGGAAAATCACACACCGCCACAGAGGAGAGATTGTTTTCTCCTCCATGCTATTTTTAAACGGTTAAATATAGCGCAAGGCATGTGGTGGGTTCAGGGTGTGGTGGGTTCCATAACTGGCTCATTGAGAGAGACAAAGAGACACACACACACACACACACACACACGCACAGAGGGAAAGGTGTTAAGACTTTTGAAACCAACCAGGAGCGCAGATCCTGTCTTCTCCTCGCTGAACTTCTCTTCGTTCCCCACAAAGCCAGACGTTTGGTAGGAAAGATAAGACGGTGTAAATTTACAGATTCTCTTCGGAAACCTCCCGGGATTGGAAACTCTCTGCCTCCGTTTTGGGCGAGCGCGCAATCGACTGCCGCTTCTCTCCCGCAAAATATACAGTCGATTCACTTCACAGTATATTCTGTGAAGCGCTTTTGGGACGTCTAGAAGGCGTGAAATGCACTATATACCGAATTATTATTATTAGTTGAGGGGTGTGTGTGGGGGAATGGGGTGGGGGGGGGGGGGTGGTGGGAGTCAAGAAAGTAATCGGTTCACCTCAACACAACACAACACACACACACACACACAGGCCAAACATTCCCCAACTCAAAACTCTCCACAGCTGTCAGGAAAGAGTCGCAGAGGAGCCCAGTAAAATATTTGCAATGGAATTTCCTGATAAGGATCGTACTAATTCGCAATCCCTTCAAACACTATTTCGCCTGGGAGACAACCCTGGCAGCCGAACTAGGGCAACATGGCTGCGGCTAAGGCCAAATTAGACCAGCACTAAACAAGAGACCGG
Organism: Hydrolagus colliei; assembly: GCA_035084275.1. Lineage (NCBI taxonomy): Eukaryota > Metazoa > Chordata > Chondrichthyes > Chimaeriformes > Chimaeridae > Hydrolagus > Hydrolagus colliei. Next base: position 11,877,710 of record CM068763.1, on the reverse strand, counting down.
CTGGTGATTAGCGAAATCCTGTAGCTCAGCAGTTAATAATAATCCTTCCAAAAAAACAAATACTAACAAAATTGGTCAATTCAACCCACGACATTTGTGTGTGTGTGTGTGTGTGGGGGGGGGGGGGGGGGAACGCTGCTGTGCGCGATTGGCTGCCGCGTTTCGCCCACAAATATATACACCGTCCATTCACTTTACAGTCTATTCTGTGAAGCGCTTTGAGACACAGTCTAGAAGACGTGGAACGCGCTGTATGAAATACAAGGATTATTATCATTATTGTTAGAGCGTTCGCCTCCCAAGCGAGATGACGTGGTTTGATTTATTCCCGGCAGGTCAGATGAAACCTTAGGCAAGTTTTGTAACGCTCCACACACACACACACCACACACCACACACCACACACACACACACGTACGTACGCATCCCAAATAACAATAATAATCAGCATTTGATATATCGCTTTTCACATCTTCTATGTGCACATTTGGGCTGCCGTGTTTCGCCCGCAAAATATACAGTCAATTCACATTACAGTATAGTCTGTGAAGCGCTTTTCAGAAGTCTAGAGGAGGTGATGAATGAGACGCTGTAGCAAATGTTTTATTATTATTATGATTATTATCCCAGCGCAAGGCCAGGCCCAACTCTCCGAGTGATGATTAACTTCTCGAGTGAGTGAGTGAGTGAGTGAGTGAGTGAGTGAGTGAGTGAGTGAGTGAGTGAGTGAGTGAGTGAGTGAGTGAGTGAGTGAGTGAGTGAGTGAGTGAGTGAGTGAGTGAGTGAGTGAGTGAGTGAGTGAGTGAGTGAGTGAGTGAGTGAGTGAGTGAGAGAGAGAGCGAGCGAGCGAGCGAGTGACTGAGTGACTGAGATGGCGCAGACAAGAGAGCGGGAACGAAACTTCGCTCTCCGGGTCTTTCACACAACACACACACACACACACACACACACACACAGAGGGTTATTCTACTTAAGGTCAAGCCACCTTTTTTTCCTTAAATAAATAACTACATACGATACTGTATAAACCTCCGCCTCCACCCCCACCCAAAAATATCAACTGCCAGTACATTATGTGCTGATTGAAGTCACGCGGAACTTGCCAGTCCGAGTGATTCAGTAACACCCCATAATCAGTCTGGCAACCCGCGTGTAGTCAGGATCCCGTTATCCCGCAATATCCCAGTTGCCCCGAGAGATGGAGAGATTCGAGACACACACACACACACACTAACGACGAGGCCTGGTGGGAGGGGGGGGGGGGGGGGTAATGTAATAATCCCCTTCAACTGCGCAATCGGCTGCCGCTAGGTTTCGCGCGCAAAATATATATATTTTAAAATTTAAAATAAACGATAATAAAATACGTAAAAGCTTCGCTATTCGGTGAAGCGCTTTGAGGCGTCTCAACGATGCGATCAAAACACGAGGATTATTATTATTATTGTCTCAATACGACATCCAGATTGCATAATTGAAATCCGAGTTTGGGACATTTTAAAATAATAATATTTTTAAATATATATTATATATGTGTGTTTTTATATGTGTGTATGTATTTATATACACACATCAAAATTACATTTGTATAGCACCTTTCACGTTATATATATATATATATATGACGTGAAAGGTGCTTTATTTGAAGAACACACACATACACATACACAAACCCATTCGCAAGAGACTGGATTATAAAACATTCTTTGGCTATGAGCTTTGAGTAGTAACGTTGTGGCTTCAATCCCAGCTCAGCGGAGATGGAAAAAAACCTCCAAAGAACAAAACAAATATAAATAAATCGTCTGAGAGAAAAAGAGCAACAGAGAGAGAGCGAGAGAGAGAGAGAAAACACAAAATAACTGCGGTTTTAAAACCGAAAATTACAATGTCCTGTGGCTCGCAAGGACCTCCCCTCCCCTATCCCTTCCCTCTCCCCCCCCCCACCATCACAATCAGATACCTGAACCCCAATTCCAAATCAGTTTTGAGGGAATATCCCGATCCTCGCATTGATTTAGTGCCTGCGTGTCAGGAGGACCTATTAATAAATGCGTCACAGGATTCCCGGCAGAGTGTAGTGACTGTGTATTTTGTCTACAGTCCGCCTTATCAAAATTCGTTATCTTCGAACTATATCCCCTCCCTTCCTCCCCCCCCCACCCCCCCCACACACCTCTCCGTCTCTCCAAACTGATGGTCCAGCCTTCACGCCAACTTCCGAGCTCTCTTCAACACTTGGCAAAGGTTTTTTTCCCTTGGAAGTCATTGCATTTCCCTTTGAATGCGATGCCAGTGTTTGTGGGAGAAAGGAACAGAGAGAACTCCACAGAGCCAGAGAGGCGCTGTCAAAACCGTCTGGCGGTTGAAACACACCAGAGTCTTGCACTTGTTCACAAAACCAGGCTGTGGGACTAGTTAGGATGGTTCTCGCCCCTGTGGCTCTCAGTGGTTCAGAGCACTCGCCTGACAAGCGCGACAGACCTGTGTGTTCGAATCCAGGCAGCTCAGGTCAGGGCAAAACATTGGGCAAGTTTCCTTACTCCACACACACACACACACACACACGCTTAATAATAATAATAATCCCTCCCCAAAAACACACTATAATAAAAATTGGTCAGTGCCATTCACAGAATACACCTTAACCTTGAAGTGAATTGACTATTTTTTGGGGGATCAAAATATCTGCACCTAACAGTTTACCCAGCAGTACTTTAGAGGTTGTTAAATCGATTGTCAGATCGCTTTGTCGGGTGGGTAACAATCCCTAAAAATATATATTGTGTATATACAGTACAGTACATGGAAATAATCTAGTCACTCAATCCACCACTGTTTGTGGGGACGCAGCAGGTAAATTATATTAGAAAAATCCCTCCGTCTAACAGTCACGAGAGCAGATCTTCCTGTTTGAGGTTCAAACGAGGTTGTTAGTCTCTGACTGAAGTTTACGTAACATAATCACATCAGCCGGCCTCAGTAACTGGCGTTACACACAGTCCAGCTCAGTAACGATACCAGGTCTTGCTAATTAATAACACGGCTTCCCTCTGGCTACAACAACAACAACAACAACAAAATGACACTCGTACAGACAGCGCCTTTCACATCAGGAGGAATGTCCCAAGGCGCTGGAGAGTCATTGTTTCAGACGGGGGGGGGAAGGAAAACGGAAGGGAGCCAAAGACGGAGGGAGGGGTAGAGGGAGGGATAGAGGGAGGGTATTCCAGAGTATCGAGGTCTACTATGAGACGCAGTCTGGCGTGGAGGGCGCTGTCTAAACCAAAGTTGTTGTTGTTGAGGTCAACCAAATCCAAACGCAACAAAGCCAATGGAGGCAACGAGACCTTGCGGAAAAGGACACTGGACAGTGAACCGAGGAACACACCAGTTCTTAAGACTTAGGTCAACCAGCTAAACTTTGGCTTCTTTTCTACCTCCCCCCACCCCCCACCTCCCACTACTTCCGCCCTCCGCCCCACGATCTCCCCCCACTTCCCAAACACAGGGAGGAAGTCACTTCCAATTTCCTGGTACAGAAACGCAAAGGCAGGCAATTCTCCTTAGAAGGAGTTAACAGGTTCCATTCCGCGAGGCCATGATATATTTAACGTGTGTCTGTTTTTTATCATTTGCTGCAGTTTGTCTCTGCACTCAACACTCCATATTGTCTTATTCTGTAAAGGGCTTTGGAGCTCCTGCAGCTCGGTGGGTTAGAGCGCTCGCCTTACAAGCGTGAGACCAGTGTTCGAATCCAGGCAGGTCAGGGAGAAACCTTGGGCAAGTTTCCTCACTCCACACACACACACACACGACTAATAATAATCCCTCCAAAAAACCCACAATAATAAAATTGGTCAATTTTCAATCTACGACTGTTTGTGTGTGTGTGTGTGGGGTGCGGGGGGTGGGGGGGGGGGAACGCTGCTGTACGCAATTGGCTGCCGCGTTTCGCCCACAAATATATACCCAGTCAATTCACTTGACAGTATATTCTGTGAAGCGCTTTGAGACGTCGATAAGATGCGAAAAGCCGCCACGTCAAACGCGAGAATCATGATTCCTATAAATCTTGCAGACGTGATAAGACGTGAGAAGTTATTATACAACTGCCTACGGACATGTAAATATCTACCCAGTGCTGACATTCACAGCAATCTCCGTCACATCCAAGTTAGTAATAATAATAATAATCCTTATATTTGATGCAGCGCCTGATCACTTTGCGAGACGTCTTTGTAGAATAGGACAATACGGGGAGAAAGAGGATTGTCGGTCAGGAGCTGGGAGAGTCAATCGAGAGGGGGTTGGAATTGGTGAATCGGACTCGGGTAACTCCTGTGTTTGAGGTTCGGGTCGGAGGCTCGGGTCAGGAACAAAACCTGAATAATCAGCCACAAATGAAGCCGCGAATCACCACCGCAGCCAATTAGAGAGCCGCTGACCCCCCCCCCCCCCCCCACCCCACAAAAAGAATCGAGGAACGATTACAAACACGTAGAAGATAATCTGATGATCGCGAATGCTGGTCACTGGCTAGTAACCATGAGTTACTGATCAGCCTTCCATGGTAACCGAGGCCTTTCCTTCCATCCATCGGCTTTAGGCACAAGAAAACGGTCATTTGATTTGACAGTAGCTGTTACTCGTGTGTGTGTGTGTGCGTGTGTGCCTGTCTGTGTGCGTGTGTGTGTGCGTGTGTGTAAAAAGAATCATTCAAGGATTGAGTGGTAACACCCTGGGCTAACTCCAGCCCTCACTCAGACACATTCCTGCCTTGAATGATGTCAGCCACTGGCAGTTAACAACATACATCAGAACGGGACTGAATTCCATCTCACAGCCTGCGAGCGAGAGAGCGAGAGAGAAAGGGAGGGAGGGGGGGAGAGAGGGAGGGAGGGGGAGAGGGAGGGGGAGAGGGAAAGAGAGCAAATAGTCTGAATACAATGCAGGATTGTGGAGTACTGGATTTTTATGCAGGTCATGTCACCAGTGAAAGGTAACAAGAACACACATACACACCACACACACACACACCACACACCCCCCCCACACACACACACACACACGATACATCCCTATTTCGTGCCTCTTGGAAGATCGGCCGATCTCTTTTCGGGCACGTAATAATCTCTTGAAAACCTAAATAGGTTTCGTGGGCGAAACGCGGCAGCCAATTAATTGCGCACAGCCGTGGACCGAGTGACTCAAATTATTATGAAAGGTTTATTAGCTCCCCCCCCCCCCCACCTGGAAACATGAGTCGCAGATCGATTAATAAATATATTATAATATGGTTAATATAATATAATCTGATATAATTATAGGATCATAGAATCTGGCTGCACAAAAGGAGGCCATTCGGTCCATCGAGTCTTTGCCCCGGCTCTTTGAAAAGAGCAACTCAATCCCACTCCCCAGCTCTCTCTCCTTAACCTCGCAAACCCGTCCTCCCCAAACAAACCTCTACCTTACCTCTCTCTTTAATAAGTCGAATACAATCTAATTTATATGTAGATATATCTATTGTGCAATCTGTACCCCTCATGTGTGGCGTGTGTTTGCATGTCAAGAGTCAAGGCTCCAAAGAGATTTGCATCTGAATTTGTGACTGGGATATATATTTGTGTTTGTGGTGCGAGGGGGGAGAGGTAGGGGTGGATGGTGGGGGGGGAAGAGCAAATACTCTCGATGACTTGGGTGGGGGGGGAGAATATCTAACGGCTTAATTGGCTATCAGGTGACATGCCGAGCAACGGAATGACAATCGAGCCGCCACCCCAACCCACCCTCTCTCCTCTGTGATGGTCTCCAGTCCCCAGTTCCTGAGGTCCGCAGTAAATCCAAGGCTCTCTCGCTACTGATGACAGCCCCCCCCCCCCCCCCCAACCCCCGGCCCTGGCTCATCCATCAGCAAGAGCTGGAAGGGCAGATCTCACCGAGGGGTGGAGGGTAGGCAGGTCCGAGCTGGACAAGTTTGCAATATCAATGGCAAGCTGTGCGTTTGTATTACTAGTTGGAACTCCAGAAGTTACCCCCAACACACACTATCGGGTTCCCCCCCCCCCCACCACCCCTCCCACCCCAACTCCAAGTCATGGCTTTGGCAGATATGCTCCTAATAAGAGAGTGAGAGAGAGAGAGATAGAGAGAGAGAGAGAGCGCATATTCCATTCCCAACCATCTAGCTCTGGAATCCCACCCCCCTTTCCCGAGTGTAGGTGGAAGGCTATATATATAATATATATATATTATTATATATATATATATACACACACACACAGTACTGTATATATCTATGGTGATGGATTTTCCACATGTGTCAAGCCGAGGAAGGAGAAAGACCAGGATGAGATTCGTCAGGAAAGGCAGAGAGCCTTTCAAACCATGAATAGGAAACATTTGGGACGTCACAGTGACTAACTCTTTCTCAATACTTTAGGAGACCGAGTGAGACTGAGTCAGAATATATACTGTCCAAGTGAATCGACTGTATATATATATATATGAGCTGGAGTGGGTGGGGGGTGGGGTGGGGGGGTTGGGGGAGAGAGAGAGAGAGGGAGGGAGGAGGAGAGAGAGAGGGCAGGGGGAGAGAGAGAGAGGGGGGGGGGAGGGGGGGGGGGGGGGGGGGGGGGGGAGAGGGAGATGAACCGTTACCACGATCAAAAAAGGAATTGTCTTGAGGCGGGATTAAAAGTGAGGATTGGAGGGGGGGGTGGAGGGGCGAGGCGGAGGCAGGGATGGAGGGAGGCGGAGGGATCGAGGGAGAGAGTTCCAGAGTTTCAGGGCGTAGCAACAGAACTAGTCCGCATCGGGTCAGCTTACAAACGGGGCCACATTAAGAGAGAGAATCGATCTCTCATTGCACCCGCTCGCCTTCCGCGGAAGAAACAGCCAATGCACTTCCCAGTTTCACCCCCGAAACTTCATTCTCTATTCCTCTTTAATGCCATAAACCCCTTCTTTTTTACACACACACACACACAGACACACACACACACAGACACACACACACACAGTAACCGGGATCATTTTCTGTCCATTCTAACAGTCTCTCTCTCTCCCCCCCCCCTGTCTCCCATACACACACACACACACCACACACACATCTATACTGAAAGCTTTATTGTACAGGTCTATTGCTTTTCAGGTGACTGTCAATATCTTAACAGATGTACAGACATTCACTGGCTGCAGTAAACTTATATATATATTTTTTTTTGATCAAAAAAATCCTCCATCTCACAAAAAAAAAAATCAAAGTAACTGCACAATGAAATCATCAGAAAATAATCCTGGCCACAGGCAAACCTTCTTTGTGGCTTTTATTGGGGATCTGCAAATCTAATCTGGATTCCACTTGATCTGAAAGAAAAGAATAATTTCCTTTCTCCCTTTCACAAAAGAAAGATCAGCTTGTTGTTTTTTTTTGCTGGAGGAACATTACAGCAGAAATATATGTATTTAGGCACCAAGAAGAAGTTTGAAACACAAACACACACACTTACACTTACTCTCTCTCACACACACACACACACAGAGATAGACAAGATTGCTGACTTTTGCTCTTCGCCCAAAGTTCTCAATCCCTTACCTTCACAAATAACTCTATCAAAGGATCTTTGTGTCCTTCCACTCCATTCTGTGGGGTTGACTGAGCCATGTTTGAATCAAAGCAACTTCCAAGATCTCTTGTGAAACAGTCCACTGATCCTTCCTTCCTTCCCTCCTTCTCTTTCCCTCCTTCCTTTCTTCCTTTTCTTTCTTCTTAATTTTCAAAGAGGTTTGTGGCTGCCTTTTCCTCTCCTTTCCCAACCCTTTCCCTCTCTCAGTGTCTCAACTCTCTCTGTCTCTCTCTCTCTCTCTCTCACACACACACAACAGCTGCTAACAATCCAGTCTTGAGCAAAGAAGAAAATTATCCCTTTGTGTGTGTGTGTGTGTGTGTGTGGATGGGTGTGTGTCTCTTTCTCTGGTCTGTTGAAAATCCTAACGGTGTGATTCTGTCTCTTGACTCTCTGTGTGTGTGTGTGTGTGTCTCTGGCTTTCTCTATAGATGCTCCAATCCTTGACTCAAAGGAGTCTTATTTCATCTGGATTTGGGTGGTGTCTGTCTATGTGTGTGTGTGTGTCTGTCTGTCTGTGAAGCTTTACAGAGGAACTGCTCTCACTCACTCTCTCACTCACTCACTCATCCACCCACTCTATTCTACATAGTCATTGTAGACCTAACAAAACTCACACACAGAGAGAGACAGAGACAGACTGGTAGGGAGGGGAGGAGACAGAAAAACAGCTGGACTATTTAAAGCTGGTGATGTCATGCAAAATTTCTCTCACATTTCTGCGAGAGAAAGAGAGGAAGGGAAAGTGTGTGTGTGAGTGTGTGTGTTTGAGCCTCAAGACTCAAACAGGGGGCGATTCCACAAATGAGACACAAACGCAAGTTTCCTTATTCCACACGCCTGATAATACGGTCAATTCGCTTTCCACAGTATATTCTGTGACGCGCTTTGAGACGTTTAGAAGACGTGAAAAGCGCTATATCAAATTCAAGGATTATTATTATATCATTATGATGAATCCATTCTGTGCGTGAGTCCCTGCCGCGTTTTGCCCACAAAGTGAACGAGTCGATTCGCTTTACAGTACAGTACATTTCTGTGAAGTGTTTTGAGATGTCCTAGAAGACGTGCAAAGCGCTACATCAAAATGCAAGGGCCATTATTTTTGATTATTATAAGAACAAATTGTACAAATATAGGCAATCTACGTATTTTAGAAATTCCATGTTAACCCGACTGAGAGAACACGAAAAGGTGGGAGGGGGGGGGTGAACGGGGGGGGCGACTGGAAAATAATATTATTATTCTGGTGTTTATATATATATTTATATCTTATACATTTAATGATAATAATAATCTTCGCATTTGGTACAACGCATTATCACGTCTTCGAGACGTCTCAAACTCGAAACGCATTAAAAACAGTCGACTTTATTAAACTTTCCCCACCCCCCAGCCCCCCACCCCCCCCCACACAAACCCTCACCGAGAAAAATTGAGGCGACAAAAAAAAAGAAATTAAAAAAAATGTAAATTCCTGCGAGGGGAGTTGAGGATTGTGACTGAATCATTCCCGTCTGTGGATGGAACTGTTTTGCTGGTAAACTAGAGAGGTCTAACCCATACGCATTTACATTTACTCAAACCAGTCACCCCCAGGAGTGATTTCCACACTGGCCTGGTCATTTCAAGCAGTGTAGAGACAGTCGCTGGCATCTAAGGGAATGAAATGTGTTAATAAGGCATATTAAATGGCTTTTAATGACTCGAAAGAAGTCACCAAAGTTTTGACCTTTCGCCAGGCAAATCTGATGCAAAGCGAGTTAGACTAAACACCAGGTCAGATTTCAGAGAACAGGAGCTTAATACGTTGGTGGAATAAATTTGCGGATGAGGAAATAAATCAACGTATAGCTATATAGTAATAATAATAATAATCCTTGCATTTGATAAAGCGCTTTTCACGTCTTCTAGACTGTGTCTCAAAGCTCTTTGCAGAATATACTGTCAAGTGAATTGACTGCATATATTTGTGGGCGAAACGCGGCAGCCGATTGCGCACAGCAGCGTTTCCCCCCCGCCCCCCCCCCACACACACACAGACAGTCGTGGATTGAAAATGACCGATTTTTATTATTGTGGGTTACTTTTGGGAAAGATTATCATTAGGCTAATGTACATGTGCGTGTGTGTGTGTGTGTGTGGAGTAAAAAAAAAGCACAATGATGTGAGCTACTGGTTTTACCCTGTAGGCAATATCACAGTGGAACGAACGTGGGTCAAATCTGTACATAATGCCTCAGTATTGAGAAACTGGGGATCAATGACTGGTGAATTTAAAACGAGCCAAAATGTTGATTGAACCTCAAGGTAAGTGCCCTGTGATGATTAAACTGTGTGAGTCACCACTTCCTCTTGTTATCCACTTTATTTGTCATCGGCACAACAATATACATGAAGTAAATTGAAACAGCGTGACGGGAAATTCTGCAGCTCAGCGGTTAGACCGCTCGCGAGCAAGTGAGAGACCTGTGTTCGAATCCAGGCAGGTCAGGGGCGAAACCTTGGGCAAGTTTCCTTACTCCACACACACTCTACACCTAATAAAAATCCCTCCCCCCCAAAAAAAAACTATAAGAAATTTTACATTTCAATTCACGACTGTTTGCGCGCAATTGGCTGCCGCGTTTCGCCCACAAATATATTCACTTTACAGTACATTCTTTGAAGCGCTTTTGAGACGCAGCCTAGAAAATGTGAAAAGCCCGCTATATCAAATGCGAGGATTGATATTATTATTATTATTATAAAAAAGGAGAGCAATTGGCAGACAAAATACACACACGGTCACTCCACTTTTACAGTATATTTTGCGAAGCGCTTTGAGACGTCTCAACGACATGAGAAAGTCACTGCATCAAATCCAAAGATAATGATTATTATTATATTATTATTATTACGCTATCCCGATCCACTCTCTGCTTTGTTGTCAAGTGAAGTCCACGTTTGGGCTTGGCGGATCTCGGTTGGTAGAATCACGTGTCAACGCAAGAGATATTTAATGGGTCAAACTACCAAGTAAGCGTAGGGTGCGTCAGGTGAGAGAAGGAGGGGGGAAAAAAACTAAGAGTAAAACAGTTTTTTTTTAAAATACAAAAATACTCCGTTACCTATAGTATTTAGAGAATTAAATTAACGATATGACGTTTCCAAACCATTCTCTCTTCGGGTGAAATCTTGGCAATCTTCGCTGGGTGCCATATGCAAATATACATATTTGCCATATATATATATATATAGATACTGTATTTAAAAAGTGTATTTAAATGTATTTAAAAATGTATTTAAAAATCAGATAATGTGGGGACGTTTTAACCTGGGATTCGGCCCCTCGCTAATTGCGGGAGTGGAGTGATCCCAATAGTTTTGTTTTGCTTTGTCTAATAGAGTAGTTAGTTTCAAGGCTCAGATTTGCAGTCATTCCCAGAGCCCAGATGGAGGCAAATCGCTTCGACTGTTCTCATCTACAAGGATTTGTTAGTCCCAACTGTTAATGCCGTGACTCAGATTATTTGGTGGTTTGTTTGTTTGTATTTTGTTGATCTCTTGTGACAAGCAGAAATGTTCCTTTGAGATACAAAACACTCTTTTTTTCAGCCTCCAGAAACCGAGGAAATTTTATTAAGAGGCACCAATCCTGACTTAATCTGGCCAGACGACAGTCTGATTTTAGGTAATAAAACTGGGATGAACAATGGGCCCGCTCCCTTTATTCTTTTTTCACACACACACGCACACACACACAATACACACACACACACAATACGCACACACACACAAAACACACAGCTCATTGCCTGGCAACCCAGTAGATAGCGTCGGAAACAGAAACAATCCTTTGCCGTGAGATGTGCCACAAAAAAGCCCACAAGATATACTGTAGTCGATTCACTTCTTTACTTTACATTCCATGCAGAGTTGTGAGGCTTTGAGACGTTCAGGCACTATATCGAACGCAAGGAAAGTTCTGATTATTATTTTAAAAAGGCAGCCGTATATTTTGCAGTGATAATAAGTTAAACTGCCGTCTCTCAAAGGAGAATCTTATTTTTCTCCCCTTTGATTTGCGTTGCGATGGGGAGGACTTCGATTCACCCCACCACCCACCCTCCCCAGCCCCGCACGCCCGAAAATGTGAAAAAAAACCACGTTATTTAATTCTAAATATGTATTGTTGAGTGCGGGAGGTAAATCATAGCAGCATAGTAGGAACTGAGAGAGAGAAAAAAGGTTTAACAACACTAAAAAATATAGGAAACGTTCGGTTTGTATTCTGGAATAGGGAAGAGAAGAGCGCAAGGGAATTATTGTGTAGGGTTTTGTGTGTCGCAACACGCGAGTTCCCTATCGCAGTTCGTTTGCCCACACTCCGACCATTATTTATAGGTTTGAGCTGGCGTTACGCGGTTCCCTTAAGAAACAACAAAATCCCCACCCCCACCCAACCCCCGAAAAAAAAATTGGATGCAAATGATGATTATTATTATTATTAAAATTTGGCATTCAAATAGACGCAAAATCTGCGTTGGGAGATCGGTTGGCGGCTGACAGATCAGCCGATTGATTTAGTCCATCTTATTACATATGTTAATCAATGTGCAGAGGATACCAGTTTTACAGCGCGGCTGAAACGTGATCATTTAGCAGATTTGGGTAATTTTTTTTAACAAAAGGTAAATTCCTACATTTGCGACACGTATTTATTCGCCCCCTCGTTCCGTTCAATCACTTTGCGCCCGAACGAACGTTATACGAAGAGACGTCCAGAAGAAGTGGAAAGCGCCAAATCAAATGCAAGGGTTACGATTAAATACCAGTGTTCCAACCCTCACGCACGGATTTGAGGGGAGGAAGAAATCAGATGTATCCCATCAGTGCAAACTCAGCCTACAAAGGTTTTCCGTGTCCCTTGATATTTATGCTACTAATCCTGAAGACAATGATACACAACCTGTACTGGACGGTATTTGATACCTGATACATTACTGGTCAGCTCTTAAAATAATGATAATAATCCTTGCATTTGATATAGCGGCTTTTCACCTCTTATCCGACAGTATCTCAAAGCGCTTCACAGAATATACTGTCAAGTGAATTGACTGTATTATTGTGGGAGAAACACGGCAGCCGATTTTTTATTAAGTGTTTTTTTGGGGGACGGGTTATTATTAGGCGTGTGTGTCTGTGTGTGTTTGTGGAGTCAGCAAACTTGTCCGAGGTTTCGCCCTGAACCTGCCTGGATTCGAACACAGGTCTCAGGCTTGCAAGGCCAGTGAGTGCTCTAACCACCGAGAGCTACAGGAGCCTCCGCTGGAGACAACACGGGGGACTGACAATTACGGGTGGATTCTGCTTTCGCGACACGAAGCGCTCAGGGGCGCTATCCTGCGGTGTTTTTGCTGTTGCCCGCGAACGAATGAGGGGAGGGGGGGGGGGGGGGGGGGGAGAGATTCTATCGGGCATTTGACGCAAAGTTGAGTGAGAGAAGGGAAGACAAAGGGCCGGAGATCGAGAGGAGAATCTGCATGGCGATGTGGGATTTTTAGTCCTTTACTGCCCTCTGATGGAAAGATGGTGAGATCTCAACGTTGGCGTCTTGCTCGTCTTTCCTGTGTAACGAACACTGTAGTTTCCCATGAACAACCCTTGCTGTTGATGGCAGCGTTTTTCACGTCTTCCTTGACGGGCGTCTCGGAGCGCTCCGCGGCAATGGGCTGTCAAGTGAATCGACTGTACGTATTCGTGGGGAGAAAACGCGGCAGCCGTTTGCGCAAGGCAGCGCCCCCCCCCCCCCCCCCCGTACAAACAGTCGTGGGTTGAAGTGAGTGACCGATTTTTAAGTTTTTTTTCTTGAGGGATTATTATCAGTGTATGTGTGTGTGTGAGAGAGAGACTCGGTCAGGAAACGCACCCCGATCCTCTCGCTGGCGAGGTCGAGTGCTCTAACCACTGAGCTACAGGGACTCCACAAATAAACAAGTGTGAAAAGCGCAGGACAAGTCCAGCGTTGGCAGCACTCGATGTTGAGCTTTGTGCTTAAAACCAGTAGTTTTGACACCAAATCGGGATGAGAATTTCCCGTCCCCCTCCACTCCCCCCCACCCCCTACTCCCCGAGTCCTGTTTTCTCTGGACCCCGAGGACTGTGCAATGTTGGGAGTTGGTCTCAATTACGAGCCTTACGAGCGTGAGACCCGTATTCGAATCCAGGAGGGTCAGAGGGGGGCGAAACCTTGGGCTAGTTTTGGAAATCTCCACTTCAAAATCCTCCGCCTTGTCCGTCTCCTTTCCTTCTTTTAAAATCACGATTGAAGACCCTTCTCTCTGTTTCAGGGTCTCTCAACCACCCCACCCCACCCCCTCACCCAGGACCCTCGCTCCACCACCGTTGATTAAACCTGAGACGTTATGTGTATGTATGCAAGTTATTGTGTTTGTTGACCGCTGATGGACTCGAGCTGATATATAATCTCTTCAATCGCTACCACGAAACTTTCAGATGAAGGTAATTTCTCCCGGAATCTGGTTCCCACATTTACAAAGGCAATACCTACCAATCCACTACTTTAAACGGCGCACACACGCACACACACACTCGCACGCATGCTTAAACACTGTCACAATTAGCTTACAAAAGGCGGGTGGGGTAGGGGAGGAGAAGAAATAAGAGTTTATCAGAGGGCGAAGGAAACTGAATTTAGAAATTTAATTTCCATTTATTACCTCAGCTTTTCTGTTTTTTTTACAGCTTTATAATTCAACGTTTATAAAAAAAAACAAAAAAAACCCTTTGAAAGTCAAAAGATGACAAATTCAAAATATTCATTACAGGTTTCGGTTAAAGCTCCCACAAAAGAACAGCGCCTACACAGGGTTTTTTTTTAAATCTCAGAACAACCGTAACAGTAGAAGACACGAATAAACCAGCCTGTTACACAAAGCAAAGTACAATCCAAAGCTAATGTAAACCAGGGAATCTTAAAATCCTTCAGAACCTGGCCATACGTACCATTCTCTTTCCTATAACAATTTTTCATTTTGTAAAATAAAAAACTGGGGTGGGGGTGGGATGGGGGGGGGGCATTTCCAGTGTTCTAAGATGGAGCATATTTTCACACAAAACTCTCTTTTTTTTTGTAAAGTATGTGGTGAATAATCCAAACGGCTCAAATAAAACTCCCCCCCCTCTCCCCCAGCCCCTCATCACCCCACAAAAAAAAAACTCTTGCAGAAACTACTCTATGGGATCATTTCGGTTCAGTTCAGGTCGATTAAACGCAAGGGTGTTTGTACACTTACATTTGTAAATGATGTCGCAAAATACCATTACACAATCAATGATAAAGCTAAGTTTAACACCAACGTGAGAGAACAAAAAAGGTGCAAAACACACACGCACACATTCAATGAAGATTCAACTGGGGACGGGACGAGGCGGAGGAGCCGGTTAAGCACGGTTTTTGCGGCTGCGCTTTTCTTTAAAAAAAAATCTTATTTTTTTCTCTAAATGGGTCTTGTTTTTTTGTTGGTGGGGTGGGGATGGACTCCAAATTCACTTCGCCTGTTCCACTTCAATCTAGATCTAGAATCAAAAGCAGTTACCTACCACGATAAGACGCCGCCATCTCACAAAACATAAAACCCTTGACCCTTTCAGGTGGTGAGCGCAAGGCAGGGCAGTCAAGTCCTCTAATGGTCACTTATCTAGGCTGCGCAAACACCTAGCCGAAAGCTCTCTCTCTGTAGCACTCTCTGGGAATACAGCTCGTCAAAAACTTGAGTGTCCCCTAAACTGAGACAAGTCGAGATTGTGTCACACACAGTAAGCAAACTTTCTCCAGGACTCAAACCCGTAACCTTTCCGACCACTCTTTAGATATATCCAAGGGAGAGGGGAGAGGGGAGGTGGGTGGGTGGGGGGGGCGAAGAAGTTCCTCGGAAAAGAATTGCAGTTAAAACTTGAGGGAACATATCAACATGGAAATGACAGCTGTTCCGAGAGATTTATTTCCCCGTTGATGTGGTGACACGTTAATATACAGCCTTTTTATGAATCATCTAGTCTCACTTTTTTTTTAATAATAATAATAGAAAAAAAAAAACAGGCAAAAGAGCCATTGTTGACGTTTTATGAAATAGCCATAAACCTTAATGTACTGGCATTCGTTCGCTCAGCAGCCAATTTTAAAATGTACAAAGCCCTTATGTCTAATCCATTCAGCCAGCTCCTCATCCCCCTCCCCCTCCCTCCCCCCCACCCTCCCCATTAAAGTTATCTTTTACTCAAGTTCTCTCTCTCTCTCTCTCTTTCTCTCTCATAACGGTGGTGAAGCTTGAGCCTTCCGCATTGATCGCAAAGCCTTCTCTCTGAGGTGCTTTTCTAGATCATCCAGGTTCTCTTCTTCACTTCCTGATTCCTGAAAATAACAGATTTATTTAGTTTTTAAGGGATTAATACCGGGACTTGGATCTCCTCCTAGCTGGCTGGCTATCTGTGGTCTCTCGCCCACACGCCCCAGCGTAGAGCTGGGAGTGCAGGCCTTTGGAAGATACAACAAACTCAAGTCCCCACCACTGTCCCGCCCCCCCCCCCCCCCCCACCCCCCCGCCTGCCTGCCTACTCTCCTCTGCCTGGTGGATTGTTAGCTCCCACGGTATCCAAAAGGAGAAAGGGGGGGAGGGGGGAGGAGTATCTTATCTCTCCCCCACCCCACCCCACCAATGGCTTCCTGGCCGATAATTTTCCCCCAAATAAAATTGGGTCGTTTCACCTCATATGGCTGTCTGCGGGAACACTGCTGTGCGCAAATTGGCTGCCGAGTTTGCCCACAAAACACACAGTCACTGCAGTATACCTTGTGCGGAGCTTTGCGGCTTCCTCCTCGTGCGTAAGGCGCTATAACAAATGCAAGGAATATGGTTATTACAAATCAAGAGGTTTTCCCCGAAGAAGTTTAAGCACGAGCCCATCGAGTGATATTTCGCACCCAGAAAGCGATTAAAAAAATAATAATAAAATAATAATGGATCAGTTCGGAAGCTGGAATCCAAACAAACTTGATCCGCCCGGTTTGAAAGTCCCAATTTTGCCGCCAATAATAATAAAACACACGTCGCCAGACACTGTCGCCCATTACATTCCCCCCCCGCCCCCCACCCCGGCCTGTATAGATATATATATATATCTCTATATATATATATATCTCTCAAAATAAATAATAAGAACAAGAATCCTTGCATTTGATATACGGCGCCTTATTAAGTCTTCCGAGACGCCTTAAAGCCCTCCGCGGGAACAGAGACAGACTTTAAAGTGAACTGACTGTGTGTTTTGCGGGCGCACTCGCTCGAAGAACCTGATAAACATCCAACTCGGTGTGCTATATGTCCCAGGCAGTGACATACAGTACCTTGTTGGGTTCTAACGCCGGGGCGGCTGGCTGGGGCGACTTTGCCGGAGACTGAACCGAGGTTTCCTCGGCAACACTGGGAGGCGTCGCTGCTTTTTCTTTCTTGTGTTTCTTGTGTTTCTTGTGTTTTTTGTCTTTCTTGTGCTTCTTGTCCTTCTTCTTCTTCTTCTTCTTCTTGCCCGCGACGTCCTGGTCAGACATCTGCGCGAGGAGAATTAAAACGAGAATCAAGGTTACAAGCAACAATCCTGGCGTTTGAAACGTCTTCTCGGCTGCCGCCTCAAAGCACTCCACGGGGTAGACTGTAAAGTGAATTGGGCTTTCTATAAGTGGGGGAGGGTGGAGGTGAAGAGATGAAAAGCGATGCCCCAACGGAGGCCCGCGCCCGCGCGGGGAGGGGGTAAAGGAACTCACTTATGGTTTCACCCTCGGGTCGATCTGGGAGGAGCAAGGATTCTATTTTGAACGCCAGGACGAGGGAATCTCGAGAGTAAAAAGACTTGCCGACCGGAAGCGGAAGGAGCGAAACGAGGTGCTCACTTTGGCGGGAGACGGACTGAGAGAAGCACTCTTGGCCTTTTTGGCGGGTGGGGCCGTCGCAGAAGCTGCTGTTGGTGACCGGCTGCCGGACTGTGACCTGGACCCCGAGGCCAGGGGCCTTTTCTTGGACAGTGGTTCAGGTGATCCAGACTCCGACCTGGACGAGGTTGTCCTCCTCGCAGCTTGGGGGGCTGGCGAGACCCTAACACAAACACACACGGAGAATCGTTAATAACAACAACAACAAGACTAAACATAATCCTTGAATTTGATCTAGCGCTTTTCACGTTTTCTAGCCGTCGCAGAGTGTACTCCGCTCCAACAAAGGCCAGAAGCTGCAAATCCTCAACAGGTCTCAAGTGACACCATAGTGCTCATCACCACAGAATTAATAATAGAAAATGGAGGTTACAGTAGAATGCCATTTGGCCATTACAAGCTGACTTTGAAAAGGTAAGTGGAGCGATTTAAATGCATTAAAATGTCGTTTATGAAATGACACTGGATAAACAGCCGCAAACTTGCATTTGTAATAAAATAGTCCTTACATTCGATACGGCACCTTAAAGACGTCCTCAAAGACGTCTCAAAGCGCTTTGCAGTGTCTAGTGTAAAGTGCAGTGACTTGTGTATTTTGTGGGAGAAACACGGGAGCCGATCGCCGATTATATAGCGCCCCTAATGCAGGTGAGTGTAGTTACAGTCAAAGAAAAAGATCTACAGGTGTGAGCGGAAGAGGGAGGGATACATAGAGAGTAAGTGATAGAGAGAAAGTAAGGGATAGAGAGAAAGAGATAGAGAGAGAGATTGATTAAGGGATAGAGAGAAAGAAAGAGAGGGGACAGTAAGGGACAGAGGTGACAAGAGCGGGTACAACTCACTTTTTGGATTTCTTGGGCTCTGGGGTGCGTGAGACCCTGCGGATTGGCCTGTTGCTGGGAGAGGGAGACACGGCCCGTCTCTGGGGCGGGGGTGGAGACACTGAGGCCCGCCGGGGTGCTGGGGGGCTCACTGACCCCCGGACCAGCCTGGGCCGAGGGGAGGAGGGCGAGTGGCGCTTGTGGGGCGGTGGGGAGCGAGCTGCGTCACGGTTGGGGCGGACGGGGGGAGGCGAGCCCCGCCTGCGCCTGAGGGAGGGGGAGGGAGAGCTGCGTCTCTTGGCTGCGGCCGGTGTTGGGGACTCCCTCCTCCTGGGCGGGGGTGACGGAGTGTATCTTCTCTGAATGGGAGGGGAGTAGCGCCTGGGAGAGACCGACCGCCTGCGCTGAGGCGGAGAGGGAGACCTAGAGGAGAAGACAAAGAAGACATTGGAGTTAGATATTGGGTTACACACGGCTCAGTTCAACATTATTTTTTAATAAAAGATCCGCAAACATGTGTGATAAATTGCACCTCCTCGATTTTAAACCCTGTGCCATTATAGTATTTCATCTGTCTGTACAATCACGGAAAAAAGGCCACTCAGCCCAACATAGGCAATCGCGCACAGCAGCGTCCCCCACAAACAGTCGTGAATTGAAACTACCAATTTATTACAAGTTTTTTTTAATTGGAAGGATTATTGTTAGGCGCGCGCACGTGTGTGTGTGTGTGTGTGTGTGTGTGTGTGTGTGTGTGTGTGTGTGTTGTGTGGAGTAAGGAAACCCGCCCAAGGTTTCTCCCTGACCCTGCCTGGATTCGAAACACGGGTAAGGGCGAGCGAGTGCTCTAACCACTGAGCTATACACGGGGACTCTCTTGACAAACATTTAGGACATTTCCCTGGAGGTTGACTCACCTGCGCCTGGGTGGAGAGGGGGATCTACGGCGTCTGGGAGGAGAGGGTGAACGGCGTCTCCTGGGGGGGGGCGATGGGCTTCTCCGGCGCCTGTTTGTTTGCCAAACAGCAGAGCGTCAATACACACGTGTGTCGTCCAAGCACGAGAGACACTCTTCTTTCATTCCACATAATTTCTTAACCGTTCCCGTGAAAACTCCCTTCCCCCCGCCCACAACTCCCACAAGTTTTAATCGAAATATAGCCCAGAGTCTTCTCCTAACACCCCCCACCCTCACCAGCTGCAAGTTATTTTTTGGGAGGGGGGGGGGGGGGGGGGGGGGGGGGACGGACGACATTTCTACGATTGATTGAGGGTTGAAGCTAAAACAAGACGGGAACTTTATACACCTTGATTTGAAAGGCTCGAAGTTCTTTTTGTTATAAAGATATTTCTTATGAAGAAAGCTTACAAGATATTTCTCCTGCACATTCTCCCAGAAGTGAGCCAGTCGGTGAATTGTGCCTTTACTTTAACTCAACAATTCGGCCGTTAAAAGACAAACCTGAAATCTTTGTTAAAGGCTAAATCTATATTACAGCTTGCTCAATGTACAAATAGGAAAATTAGACGGTTAGGTCAGTACACCAAACCTTTGGAATAATTTTACGCCCAGCTTTTACTTAAGTAATATTCTGTAGATTTTCTCCAATCCTACAAAATCCACAATAGAAAAGCATGAACAATATATACTTATATAATCTGCTGCATTAAGATAACAAGTTTAAACCTTCAAATCATCTTTTAAGGTCTTTTAAGACAAAATTTTAATTCTATGATCATGATAAGATTTTTGATTGCTCCCAGAATGGTATTTCACTACAGAAGAATAAATATTTGTGTGTGAAATGCCATCAAGCAAGCTTCACATTCTTACACCAACTTCCTCAACTTTCCCTCATTAAAATCAACATGGTTTCCCGAGTGCCAAGCACTGCTGACAAGCTAACGATGGTATAATCTCAGCCAAATCCAATCTCGCCCTCGTCAGATCATTCTAACCGAATTAAGTTGATGGAATCCGAGTTTAAAGTTCTTATTTTTAAAATAATCAAGTTATTAAATTTTACACAACATAACATCTAATGCAAGTTATACATCCTACTAAATAAATACTTAAGATTTCCAGTTTAAGTACAAATTTACATTACAATAATTCTCGCATTTGATATAGCGCCTTCTCACATTGGTGAGATGCCACACAGCGCTTCACAGGACACACTGTAAAGTGGATTGACTTTGTGTCTCCCGTGAAGCGCTTTGAGACATCTCAACGACACGATAAGACGCTGTTTCAAACAGTTATTAGTCTTTCGTTCCCATTGAAAGCGAATTCGTGGCTTTGCGGGCACTGCATTTGTAAATGCAGGGATTGCTAGCTAATCAATTAATTAATTAAATAAATAAACGATCAGCCAACTAAAATTGTCAAACCAACCTTTTCGCCACTGGGAAGTGCCACCTCTTTCCGAGCGGCATCCTGATAGCAAGAGAAAAACAAAACCAAACTGTGTTGTTCTTTACGTTTTGCAAATTAACCTTACTTAGCAGGAAAATAGCTTAAATTCAAGACGTTACACAGAAATGATTGGGTCTTGTATGAATTCATAACCATGGGGAAAATCAATGTCTTTTAAAAATATATATATATATATATAAACACACAAAGAAACTCCTACATTTCATTGCCCAGGAGGCTCGCTGAGAACTGTACAGAGCTGGCTGCACAATATCAGGATTTCACCTTGTGCACATTCCACGTCCAGATAGTGAGGACATCCACGTAACACAATGCGGAACCACAGATATTGTTTTCTCCCTTTGGCAAGACACTCTGCCTCCGCTCAGTGCTTTGCCTGGTAAATGTGGAACACAGCTACCGTCCCGATCGGAAAATTTCAAAAGTGCTCTGGGGCACTGCAGGGAAT
The DNA here is from genome assembly GCA_035084275.1 of Hydrolagus colliei. Classification (NCBI taxonomy): domain Eukaryota; kingdom Metazoa; phylum Chordata; class Chondrichthyes; order Chimaeriformes; family Chimaeridae; genus Hydrolagus; species Hydrolagus colliei. The sequence goes on along the minus strand of CM068763.1, from coordinate 11,856,385 downwards.
AATTGCACCATTTGAATAGTATTAAAACTCTGTGGTGGGTGGATTTCAGATGCGATTATCTTTTTCCCGTGACTTTCAAGTCATTTACCTGCTAATTAGTCATTTTGACTAAAAGTTACTCAAGAGTGTAAATGCAATAAGAATTTAGCAGCTTTCAATCAAACTCCCGATATCCTCTCGCAAGCAAACCCAATTTCAGTCAGAAACATGATTCAAACGTGTGCAATGATGGCGACGTGAGGGAAATGGTGTATAGTTTCTCCATCTTTAGTAGCGCTTGGCAATTTAAAACCTTCCAATTAATTATTTCTCACTTTATACCGATTTGAACATAATCTAAATATTAAGTATTAAGTATTCGATGATAAAGAAACCCACTTGGGCAAAGGAGCTAGAGGTTTCGTTCCACTGCTACACCGTGTAGAATAGGATTCTCACAAGGATGGCTTGACCTAACATGCTTTCTAACTAGTGAATTATTAATCTTTATTGTCTGAATAGGGGTAGGACAGCATTAAAATAGTACCACATTTACCCACCACCCACCACTGTACGATTCCACTGTGAGCAAAACAGAAAGCTCAAGTGGCGGGGGACGAGAATATCATTTCTATTAATGAATTGTAAGGGAAAGTCTAATAAATGCGGCAATAATAATGAACTTAATTGTACTTGTTTAACTGCAGATCAACCTCAGCACCAAGCCCACTTTAACAGAGATGTTTAAAACGCAAGCTATAACACTCCTCTCTTCCCCCACATCAAATAAAGAGAATTAACCGAAGTATCCCCATCTGAAATATGACTCTATATCAACACATTGATATTTGTACAGCATTTTTTCACGTCAGGAGGACATCCGAAAGCGTTGCATCATCAGACTTAAATTGCCATCTTTCACGAGGGAGTTTCAGATTTGCTTAATGATTGATTGACAAGATGTCTGCCCCCCCACTCCCACATCTCCCCACCCCGACACACACTGTGTAATGCGAGGACCAGAAGACCAAGCAAGCACAAGAAGGGAGGGACTGCTGTGGATCCTGTGTCCCAAGAAAGTACCTTTGCCCCCATCGGGAATGTCCACCTTCCCTAGAAGAAAAAGTAGCAATGTAGCCATATTGCTGAAAGTGCGGTCGGTATAAACAAGCCACTTAAGTCACTTGCAAGTTTGTGTAGATTGGATTTAGCAAACAAATAATGGACCGAATGACTGGCTGACTGAAGCCACTGCAAGTCAACAAAAATTACAATGTATTGCCAACGGCTTTTCACTAACTCAGTCAACTGATCTGAAGGATCCCAGTTTGGTGAAGAGGGTGAATAATACTAGTTCCTTGCGTCCGATATAACGCCTTATCACGTCGACGAGACGTCTCAATGCGCTTCACAGGAAAAAATTATATTGTGAACTGATTCGACTGTGTTATTTTGCCGAGCGGGCAAACACCAAACTTTTTTAATGTTTTTTTTCTTTGGGGGGCGGGGGGCAGGGGGCAGTTTCCAGTGGGCAGCCTGAATATTTTAATTTTTTTTTAAAATCTCTACGTCAGGTTTTTCTGACAAATCGCGCAAGCAAAACAAGTGACGTTTTGTCAGTACAAAGGGTCTGTCTGGGCGCCTTTACCTTGGAGAGAAGTCCTTATGTCTTTTCCGCATGGCGGGTGATGTGCTCCGTGACAGGGAACGCTGACGCCTTCTTCGAACCTCCCCGTTCTTTGCGCTCGATCTTTTCGTTGCTTCAGCCTCAGACGAGGATGAAGACCCAGACTCTGTAAGTGACATTTTAAGGAGTTCAATTAAGGAAATCGTAAATCCCACCCCCACACCACACTATATGTTATGTTGCTGGAAGGGAAACGCAAATCAATATTGCTAATGTGGCCAGCGGAAGTTTCTTAATAACAGATTAGGGAATAATAAGGGGGTAGAGTGTGAGGGAGACAAGAGGCGAGAACGGAGGGATGGGGTGGGGGGGTTGACTGTATGAGGGAGAGATAGTATGAGGGTGGGAGAGGAAACAGTTTGGTCGGAAATGTTTTCTTCCTTTGAATGAGTCTTACCCGATGAAGTCTGCTGGTTCTGTTTGCGGTATTGCCGGCGCTGTTGAACTGACTCCACTCCAGCAGCTTTGCCGCCTTTATCATCCTCTGCAAGCAATGATCCACAACAAAACAACATCACCATCACCGCTTTCCTCCAGCACATCACCGTTCAACTGAGACACACCAGAACCCACAGTGAATTATCAATATCAGGTAATTAATTAATTGTTCAGGCACGGACAGACTTGCTCCAACTACAACCGACAACGTTTGTTAGGTCAGGGTAATAAGATATTAAGGGAGACGGTGGGGGAGGGGGCAAAGGAGAGTAATTGGGGTACAGATCAGCCATGATCTTACAGGATGGCGGAGGGGCTGAATGGCCTCCTCCTCGGTCGCCATTATAAAGTGGCAGCTGTGTCCATAAAATCAGGTTTCCACATGATAATGAGCCTTGTTATCACACTCAACCTCTCGGTCAGCGCTTCAACAATAAACAACAGGCTGTTGTTTCTCTACCTAGCGTCTTGCTCAGCGTGGGAGCACTCACCTGAATCTGATGGCTCGGACCTTCGTGGTTTAGGAGGTGGAGAGACGGACTCTTGCTTCAGACTCCCTTTCCGTTTCGGTGCTGCAACCAAGACAAGTTTACGTAGCATCAATAATAAGAAGCGTTAAAGCTCTGGTTATTGTCCCACATATTTCCTCTCCTCCTTTTAATTTCCTGGCAACAGTTAATTTCCTACAGCTACCAGGTAAGCCAGCTCCCCAGTTCTCCCCCACGCAGCTTTCTGATTAACTGGTTACTACTGAACTTTAGGCTTCACCTCTCAAAACGGTATCCCTGATGGGCTGCAATAGGCATCAAAATAACCTAAAATTGCTTCACAAGTAATTAGCACTTCTCGTGTGACTGAATTTCTAGGTAAACACGGTAGGCGATTTGTGCTCAGACCGGACATGAACTCCCAACAGATTGACTCAACAATAACAATCCTTGCATTTAAATATAGCGGATGTAATTTAGCGCCTCACTTTATACTGCAATGTGAATTGACTGTGTATTGTGTGGGCGAAACCATTCTTACATTCCATACAAGAGGCCCCAACATTCATATAACGTTCCATACAATTGGCTGCCGCATTTGGCCCACAAGATATTATAGTCAATTCACTTTACAATATATTCCGTGCAACGCTTTGAGACACTTGTAGTATAGAAGACGTGAAACGCACTATATGAAATGTGATTATTATTACTATAACATACCTGGTCTAGCGGGAGACACCGATGTGTGGCTTTTCCTCGAGCGGTTCAAGTGTGGAGATGAAGATCGCGGGGGTCCCTTTTGAGCGGGACTTGTTGGTGGAACAGGGGACCTGTGCCTTCTCCGAGGGCTCGCGGGCGACGGAGAGGAGCGGCGAGGTTTGCGAGGAGGGCTGACCGAGACGCGCTTCGACTTCTTCGGGGGCGACCTGGAGCGGGAGGAGGAGGAGGAACTGCTGCCAGACGACGAGGCAGAGGGAGATCGGCGCCTGCGGAGAAGGGGGAAACGGAAAGTGAGACTGGGCTGGCGGTAGGTAAAAATATTATCCATTTTCCGTTCCTTTTCCGTTACTGAGAGGTGGCCAGATACTCAGCAAATAATCCGCACTGCGAGAGACACACTCAGAACGTCAACTCGACAATAGAGAGATAAATCACTGTGATACATGCGTGTACGTAGATATAACCTTACAAATATAAGGAGCCCAAGGAAGGCAGTTATTTTCAATCAAATAGATATTCGCCAGTGAATGCTCCATTTGGAAAGTTCCTGATCTCAACTCAACTGACGGGGCAGAAACAAAAGCAAAGTATATATACACAAAGGAAGAAAAAAGTATTGTGCTCCTTTTTAAGCCATATCATAATGCCTTCCCAAACTACAGAATGGTTCAGATGTCTATGAACAAGACATTCATCTTTGGGCAGGGTCAGTCAGATTTTAACATCTGCCCAAACAGGCAGAAAGAGAGACACAGAGAGAGAGGGAGAGAGACAGAGTAAGTGGGTGCCCTCACATTCCACAACGGAGCATTTTCCCACTACTGCACTGGCGTTGTCAGTCTAACATTAAGAGTCCCAACGCTCTTTCACCTTCCGACTCAACTAGGCCAGAGTGCCATCAAACTGAGCCAGTTTGACACTTGGGAAAAGGTTCAAACCTGACCCCACTTTTGACACACGTGGACGATATTTTGGTAACACGCCTGCAAATGGCAGCTTTGACGGGACCCTACCTCAGGAATGAAGAGCACAGTGACCTACCTCCTGATGGGTGATCTACTCCGCCGGTGCCTGGAGAGCGGGGGAGGAGGCGGCAGGCGCCTCGGGGGGCTTCTCCGCCGAGGTGGGGACCTACGCCTGGGACTTGGCCGCCTTCGAGGCGAATAGGACCTGAAATAGAAATAGAACGGTGAAGACGGTCAGAGCAGGAAAGACAAACCAGGTTCTAAAATGATTACAACTTGAACAGAATCAACAAGTCCCAGGTAGGGTGCTGGATAACCAGGTCCTGATATTTTAACTGACTAATAGTAATAATCCTTGCATTTGATATAGCGCTTTTCACATCTTATCGATGTCTCAAAGCGCTTCACAATGTTTTTTACTGTAATGTGAATTAACTGTATATATTTGTGAGCGAAACGCAGCAGCCAATTGCGCACAGCAGTGTCCCCCCCACACAAACACTCGTGGATTGAAATTACCAATTTTGGAAGGATTATTATTAATTGAAGGGGAGAGGGGTCAGGGGAGCGAGCGATGGTAAGAGAGAAACATCAAGCGCTTACCTCGATCGGGACCTGGGACGCCTCCTTGGCCGTGAATGAGAGCGCGAGCGGGACCTGGACCTGGATTTTGACCGTGAGCGAGATCGATGCCGGTTCCTCTCTTTCTTGTCCTTCTCCTTTTTCAAAGGTTGTTCTGCTAAGATTTCCTTCACCTCTGGTGCCTCGGGTTTGATTTCCTTCAGGATATCGCTGCACAGGGAGGGAAACAATCTCTCATTTCAGACCCCCTTTTCGCTAGATTTAAAACTTTTTATTTTCTCTCCCCTCCACACCCAAAGGAAAAGACTCATCTGTACGTCCATATATTTCAGCGCCTTGGGACGTCCTCCCGACGTGAAAGGCGCTCTATAAATGTAATTTGTTGTTGTTGTTGTTGTATTTGGACACTGGAAGATTGGGAATTTCTCAGCAGTCGCTCGATTACGAGTGCAGCCTCACAAATTTTTGTTTCCCTAAAACCAGGCGAATCCGAAAGCTCAAATTGTACCTAGTTGTGGAGCTGCCGTCACAAATTCATTCATTCCCATTGAGGGACTACATAACCGCAATTAGTAATGTTGTCGACAATATGTATGTTTGTGATCAAGGCCACAAAGTAGGTTGTAGATATGAATCGGATTGGACATGAAGTCACCACACACTAAACTACTAGCTGCGATTCCTAAGCCATCGCCGTCATCTAATTTCAATCACGCAACGATGACAATGTTTTTTTAATTGTTTCGTTAGCTGGTTCGCTTGTAGGCTTGTTGGTTTGTTCGTTTGAAATGGAAAAAGGCAAAATAAAAGAGATCTGGAAACCAACCTGGTTGAAGTCGCCTCCGGAGGCGGCGACGCTTTGCGTTCTTTGAGCGAGAGGTCGGGCTCGGGCGAGGCCTGCTCTGGCTTTCTGACTGTGGAGATGGGAGAAGGGCTTTTGCTCCTGCTCCTAGTCCTGCGACGAGGAGACCTGGAGGGTGAACGCTTGCGCTCGCGCTCCCGCCTGGCCGGAGAACGCCTTCGAGGAGACGGGGATCTGGATTTACGTCTGTAAGAGTTCACGTTTCTTTTTAGAATGAGAAATCTGGGTGTTGCGAAGACATTCCGTTTCAAGAGGGTGGAAAATGAATGCATTAATTAAAACACAGCGCACTCGGGAAACGTTCACACATTACTTCCCAAGCAGTTACTGACAAGCTTCTTTGTAGGGGTGGGGGAAGCCAACAAGACTCTTGCACTGATGGAAAATGCTAAGCATTGAGGTATGGAGCAGATCTATTGGGTCACCAGTTGTCTACCGACCCAACGTCCTACGATGGCAGGAAGCAGTGCCGACCTCACTTCCTGATCAAACGCTGCCACATTATTAAAGTGTGTCACAGCACAACGCCGCTGTGACGCACTTCGCTTCTAACTCGGGTCTGTTTGCTCACAACGCAAATGAAACCTGTTTGCTTTGCGCACGCTGGTGAGACCATTACTAAAATAATAATAATTATATTTGTAATAATCCCTAGTATTTGATAGTATCTGTCGTCGCACACGAGACCATGGCTTGGTTCACTTCCAACAGAGCAGCCCTCGCTCTCTAGCACTGTATCGGGAGTCGGCATAAACTACACGGGCTCCAAGTTCTCATGCGTTAGATTTCTGGGTCAATAGGTGATGAGGCCAATCTTACTGACTGGCTCTATAACATCAAGCCAGACTGAATCCAGGTAACGTGACTCTCATTGGAATGCAAGTTTGGGATGTCTACAGCCCCCCCCACCCCAAACCACCATGAGGTGATTATTATAATGATGCTCCCTTCTGTGAACCCACTAATATCTTAACCTGGAATGTACGTTTCACTCTCAAGTTACCTCTTCGGACTTCTGGAGCGGTCCCTCTTCTCTCGGTTTTCTTTGTCTTCCTTATCCTTCTTTTCCTTCTCTTCGTCCTGTTTCTTCATGGTGGCCAGCTTTTCTTGTTCGATCTGAAACGATTAATAAAGAAAAACATAAGCCGGAAAAGGAAAAAAAACGCACATTTTTGGACCAATTGAACAACAAAAACTTGGGATTTATATAGCACCCGCACTCCACGCCGGACGGCTTCTCAGAGTGCTTCACAATATTGGATCTCGGGGCCAAGCCAGGGGGAAAAGGTGACCAAAAGAGCGGTCGAAAAGAAAGCTCTTTAACTGTGACTTGAAAATAGGAAAAGAGGGGGGCGAGGCGAATGGAGCGAGTTCCACAGCCTCGGGCCGTAGTGGCTGAAGGCACGGAAAATAAATCTTCCGTGGAGACAAGCAGCACCATGTCAAACCTCAAGAGCAAATGAGAAGCGACTGCACTAACTCAAACATCAATAACCCAATGGTTAATCCAAATTCCAACGCTAGTGCGAGTTTTACAAACTAATTATTTCACTAGCACATTCACACGACTCCATGAATATCTGCAAGCGATGGATTACCTGTCTCTGCTTGATTTCTTCTTTCTTCTGTTCCAGAAAGGCGGAGGGGATTCCCGCGATGTTGTCTTGTGCACTCAACAGCAGCGGCCAGAGCTCCCCCATGAACATCCTTGCGTTCTTTCCGTTCAGAAATCCCGTCAGGTTAATCTGCATCAGCTTTGCGTCTGGGTTCTGCAACAGACACAAGGTGGAGATAGGCAGGTTATTTGCAAAAATTCGCAAAGCACTTCAATCCTCTTATGTTTTAAATCTACCTAGATTTTCTAAACAAAGTGGAAGTTCCCAGCACTTCTTACAACAGAACAATTTACATTATCTTTCTCTGTCTGAACTTGACATCATCAAGACCATCTCCCTGACCATCTCCCTGATCTAAACAGCCTACATAAATTGGCCGAGAGGCAGTTTTTGTCCTCTGAATTTCTCTCAACACGAATCAATCCATTCTAAATCCCATTTATGAGGCCACTTTGCCTCTCACTATTGCCAATTGGCTTTGTGGTAGTTTTAGTCAATGGGTACTGCACATTGGTTGCCAGAGCAACGAGGTCCAGTAAAAAAAGCACACAAACGTGTCAGAAACACCAAAATAGCAAGTACAGAGTCCTGAGGGAGGTCTTCACTTTCTTCTTGTTGACTTCTGAACCCAAAGTTCCAAGTCCCCTGTAGAGAAAGATGTTCCCTTGGGTTGCTTCCGACTCCCTACTGCAACTCAATCACCTTGAGTATAATGTTATATCATTTATCTAAATTGTAAGAGACGAACAAGCAATAATGAGTAAACAGCCACATAGAAAAGAAAAATGAAACAATTTATATTTTGTTTTAAAAAAAATTCTGTTCAATATGCTAAAGTAAAACTTGCCTTCATGCTCCCAAGTCATATAGAGCTGGTTGCTACCACTGCAAATCTAAAATTAACTTACATCAAATTACAATGTCTAACACATGCAAGTACGCTGAACTACATGCTATGATTCAATAAACTACACTATGTGTACATTGGATCCTTCCTCTGGTTATCAATGACTTCCATCTAATCATTTCCTAGCGCATGGTTGATGCCCCTTTATAGTTACCAATGAGCCTATGCTTTGCTTTTTTTAGTCTCCTGGTTATTGTGACATTACTGTCTGTGAATGTTAAAAAGTCCTCAATAAACCCACATTTCCTTTACAATTGGGTAGAGACTTTCACCAGGGATCCAAAGCTAGGTCTTGTTCAAATTGGAATTTTCAAGCACACGTTTTGGAAATGTCAAGTGTTTCTCTTTACAAAATAGAATCAGTTTCTCTACTGACGATGAACACCTTCCCAGGTACCACCTCACTATATATGTATATATATCTATATATAAAATATATATACACAACTAGTTTTTTTTTAATAGATGATAATTTTAACTGTTAAGAAACTGAACATTTAAACGTACCCACTACTTTTAATTCTTCTGGCAAGTTCTGAGTCAGGTCTTGGAGAAAATAACTACTCAACTAGATCTCAACTAACAACAGTTAGAAACTGGCTGGCGTAGCAGAAATCTACACTATTTTCTTTATTTCTTCCCCTCGCAGGCTGCTTGCATCCTCCTACAAACTGGGAGGGAAGGACGCCTGGGCTGCGGATGTTTCCACAACCACCGTCAATGCCGCTCCCCGATCAGCCGTTAAGAGGTGCGATTCAAGCAGGGTGAACTGATCAATTTTTTTTCCTTTCCTTCGAGGTGGTTGGGACGCCTTTGCTTCCGTGCGGCGTTCTATCTAGCAGCAAAGCCGCAAACATTTTTTAATATCTTTTTTTATTTGGTTTATCAAAACAAAAACAGAACATTTCTGCCTGGATAAATCAAGATCAGACATACTTAAAAGAATGTTAAGGATACATTTCAGTTGTATAAAATAGAACTTAATGCTGCACCGATTCAAATATATACACCATTTTTGGGAGCTTCACATCAAGCAAGATTTTCCTCCTCCTACAGTGATCCTAAACATTCTTTCCCCCGAACTGAGAGATGGGAGTCTCATTATCCCTTGGGTTGCAGTGGCGAGTTGAAGTTTTGAGCATTTCTTTTAAATAAAACAATTAGCCCTCCTCAGATATTCCAATATATTGAATGGTAAGATTTTAATTGGAAGCTTAAAAAAAAAGTCAAGTACTTTTTTTGTTTGGTTGCGCGAATAAACCTAAAAGTAAGCTTCACTAAAAAGCCATATTCAGTTTTCGGATTATAAAGGACAGTCTTTTTTAAAATCTGCAATAGTACATTTTTCCTCATCTAGACTGGCTACCGTTTTGCCTTCTGCTTTTACTTCTGAGCAGTGTAAAGTTTTGTCCGAGTGCTCTTTCTTCATTTGAGTGGCATGAGGATTTTCATCTGGTCACTTTACACAACTCACCTCCAAACACACACTGCATCGTCAAGGGAGGAGGGTCAGAGCGAGATTGGAATTCACTTTGCTGTGACCTAACAAGGTGATGGTGCTATACTTCAGACGGAATAACATCCATTTTGGTTCAGGCCTTTTAAATCATAAATCACACGATCATTAGAAAAATGCTGCCAAAGGCGCTCATTATACAACAAAACAAGTAAGAACATACACAAAGATGGATTTTCTTTTTGTTTACCTGAGGGCTAAGTGAGGAGTCTTTCAGCATCTTCCAACAATTTCACAAGAGTGTATCGAGTCAATTCAGAAAGAGCACCCGAATATGATCGTGTGAATATCACACTACGTACATTAACACAAATGAATAGTTTATTATTAAAAAAAAAGGTATTTCGGAAAGCCAACCCAAATCAAGTCATTGGAGTTGGCTTTCCGTATTAAAAAGGATGGCGTGGGCACACACTTCACTGGAAGAAAATTCAATACGAAATCACAGATCAATTGTGAAAATTGAGCCGTCTTCAGAAAGAAAAGGTGAGAAAAAAAATTCTCAATGCACCCTTGTGAAAACAGCTTAAGGAGCTGAATGATTCCTGAATCCTGCCATATTTAATGCTATCCTCGCAGCTCGTTAACCTCGCTACATACTGTCAACATTAACTGCGTAGAAAGCGAGCAAACCTGTCATTTTATATAACTTATTTCACCAAACGTCCAGGTGAATAACCACATCACAATAACTCTTACAACGCTCTTTGATGCTCCTAATTATTACCTTCTCTTCAAGGTGGTTGAAGATAAACTCAATAACTACATCATCCTCAAACCCCAGCATTTCTGTTACTCTCTGAGTAATCCATGGCTTGATTACTTCCAAGTTGACTTTGTTCATATCCACCTGGAAACACAAATACATTGTCAGGTTGTCGGAATCTGTGGGCCCCACTCATTAACTCTCACTCCAAGTTAAAATAACATGCATTTGATGATCCTGGACTCATATTGAACTTAAAACATCTCAAGTGTTTTACACACATTTTCTGTGAATTGTAGTGACTGTTCCAGCGCCTTGGGACGTCCTGCCGACGTGAAAGGCGCTCTATAGATGTGATTTTGTTGTTGTATATCTCCAGCAGTCAATTTGCACACAGCCATTAAGTAAGCGAATGATCTTTCATTTTTGAACTCCCTTCAAAGTTCACTCAAACAGGTAGAGAGAAGGGCACCTCCATATCTCTGACCATAGTTTTACCGTAAACTGAACAAAGCAATCGCACGTACCTTTTTCTCAAGACATTCTGCAAATTTTAATTGCTTCAGGAGTTTCTTCTGTTTGTTGCTGAAACGGTTGTCTTGCTCCGCACTGGTTCCCTGTTAAGAGTAAATGAAAAGTGCTCAATGTTACCAAATAGCCATCAGCTCATATCCTAGTGTTTCGCTTGTAATTATTGTAAGGGTTACTCATCTTTTGAAACATTTTAGTGCAATTGGGGGGTGTTTAACGACTTATTTCCCGACAAACTGCAAGCTGCATAAAGTGATTACCTTATCAGTGTTGCACACACTGTACCCGAGATACTGTCTCATCGCTTCTGTTTTCTCAACACCTCCCGTGTAATATCTCTGATAAGGTAGCAGCGCATTGCAATTTTTTGTTCCATTTTTTTTTCAAAAAATTCAAAATTTATATCTAGTATTTATGTTTAAAAATGGGAGTCACAGAAAATAATATCCAGAGACATAAATCTCATCAAACTCAGATATGAATATTTTATACCAACAACTTCTAGATGACTCAAAGCACTTCACAGAATAGACTATAAAGTGAATTGACTGTATATTTGTAGGCGGAACGTGGCAGCCAATTGTGCACAGCAGCATCCCCTCAAACAGTTGTGGATTGAAATGGTCAATTTATTATTGTTCATTTTTGAGGGATTATTGGTAAGGGTGTGGAGTAAGGAAACTTGCCCAAGGTTTCGCTCTGATCTGCCTAGAATTGAACCGAGGTCTCTTACTTGTAAGGCAAGTGCTCTAACTACTGAGCTACAGGACTGCCACTTGTTGTTGTTTTGATGATTTACTTATACATATAGCTCTTGCCATGCAGGACAGCGTCTTAGAGCTGGGCAGGGAGAAGCGGCCGTAAGTACGGTCAAGGAAGAGGTAACACTTGATAAAGGGCAGGTAGAGGGCAAAGGCAGAGGGATTGAGGGAGAGTGTTACAGAGTTTCGGGGCATAATGGCTGAAAGCGCGACCTCCGATAGTGGGGTGGAGGGTGCGAGGGATGAGCAGGAGGTCAGTGTCAGTCGAGTGGAGGCACCGGGTAGTGGATTGAGGAACGAGGAGGTTGGAGAGGTGTCAGAGACTCTGACACAACTACGAGGTCCGTTCGGTAATGGGGAGCCTGTACATGAAGTACAGTATTACATCTTCAAAATCATAGCCATACATTTGCTGTAGTCAGTTTATCCTACAAAATTCAAAGTATTTTCAGTTCCAGCAGTATAGATTAAGAATAGAAAGTCTCAATTTTATTCCTTGCTCCTTATCTTTATTGGCTAGACGAAATGTTCTCTAAGCACAAAGAGCTATGCTAACTCGTGTGAAAGATTCTTTGTTAAAGAATGAGTCAAATAATTTCTTTTTTAACATTCACAAGTTATGTCTTGAAGGACGATTTCAGATCAAATTGGTTCAATATCCACTAGGTGCATTTAAATGCCTCAAATCCACATACTTCTTAACGCCAATTTATACAGCAAACACACAGGGAACTGCATCTGACAGCTTTATAGACCCCAATGAAAATAAGTGTCTTTCAATGGAAATAGAAACTGGAATATAGTATTGCTGTATTATGTATCATTTGCCTGGTCTGATGGGAACATTTTGTTTTCAGTTTCTTACAACTTTTGATTTTGCAGAAATATAAATAGTGAGAAAATATATTGATCAGATCAACTGGGAATACTAATCATTAAAGCAAAAGCACAATTCAAACACTCAAGTTAAGCTATCGTTACTTTGAGAGCAACACTGACTAAATTAGCTGCAATTGTTGCTTTGTGGGTTTTTCCTGTTTCTACAACGTTAACTAGATATGCAATTGTAATTGAAATCATGGAATGAGTCTCCCAAGGTAGGCTTTACATGAAAATAGTTATTCAAATCTTTCTACAAAATCAGGTCAAGGTAACCAAGATGGCCCATTTTTTATTTTGAAGAGGAGTAAAAAAACATTTCGAGTAGCGACTCTCTCTCTCCTCTTGTTCTGGTCAACAATCTCCCAAATAAAATTGGTCATTCACTTTGTGTCTGTTTGTGGGATACCGACCGCTGTGCGCAAATTGGCTCCCACAAAACACAGTCACCCCACTTTTAGACAAACTGTCGTGGATTGAATAACCAAATTATTACTTTATTTTGAAGGGATTATCACTGCTGGAAAAGCGATCTTCCAAGCAACTAACAACCGGGTCCAACCTGTGGAATAAGGAAACTTTCCCAACGCTTTGCCCAGCCGGGAATCCAAGCCGTGGCCTCGCATGTACTCTAACCACTAAGCTACATGACTCCGCTAATCAGCACTAATTCTAATTTCATGGGAGGGAAGAGACAAGCAACGCTCAGGTGACAAATAAAAATAGCAAACCTCTTGCTGATGTCATTTGAATCCTGAGATGAGATCCTAACACTACAATGTACAGTACCTTTAAACCACTACAATGTACAGTATCTTTTCAAAATACATTATTAGAGAACAGTTATACAGTACAGCATTTTCACGACAGAAAACACTACTAGTGTAACTAGTCTTAACACTACCTTAAAACCGTTCTTGTTGACCATAGAGAATTGCCTATACTACGTGTCCTGTCAGTCATTGAATCACTAACAAAATCACATAACATGTAAAATAATCCTTGCATATGATATTGTGCTTTTCAAGCCTACTGGATGTCTCAAAGCTCTTTTTGAGACGTGCTGAGTTCCCCCAATACTCAAAACTCCCCAAGAAGCATTCTCACAGTCCAAGACATTATCAGAATAGCTTGACTCAATTAAACACACACAAAAAACCCACATGGCTGATAAAAGATATTCCAAACACATCAGGAAGATGCCACTTTAATGTCTGACCAATACTGCCAACTCTCTACACTTAAGAGAAAATAAACCTGAATATTTAAGTAAGTGTCAGTCCTCAAAAACTCAAAGTGTCAGTCCTTCCTAGTTCAGGAAACTGTATTCTCCCACAAATGAAGATGGGCAGTCATTATTTCTTAACTCCCTCATTTCCATTGCATGTTGTCCTGTCTCTCCTCCCCACCCTCCCCCCCACCCACTTCCAAAAAAAAGAACCAGCTAAATAAACACTCCCAGCAATTCGAAAACTAATTAAAAATTATTATCATTTGGCAGAGCTCAGTCAGTGCCCCCGCGATGTGGTTGGTGCACGTGTTTTCTGAAATTCACTTCCGTGTAACACAGCTAATGTGTGTGTGTGTATTTTAAAAATTATTTCATATACTTTTTTTAAAAAAAGCCACCACCCCACAATAATTATTTCGTTGAGATTAAGTTGTGCTTGATGCAAACACGATGCGTGTGTCTGCTCTCCTCAATGTCATGCACGTGTTCGGAAATAACACTCCGCCCCCCGATGAGTTAACGATTTTATTATTGATTTATATATTATATCCTTTGATTTTATATATATATATATATATATAGAGAGAGAGAGAGAGAGATATTAAAATAATTTATGTTCAGGCGGCTACGAGGAATGAAAGCCGAAAACAAGCCGAGCAGAGCAGATTAATTATGTAGGTAGTGGAGTTTACTTTCGATTCTGTCACCGCATGGAGAAGGAAGGAGAGAGAGAAATAATAGAAAAAGATTGAGCCCTGTGGCAGCTCGTGTTGATAACAGAACCAGGCCCAAACTGTGAGGTGTGGGAGGAGAGACCGAAACCTTAAATCTCATTTTCATATTAAAAAAATATTATTTAAATTAAACTAAACCTAGTCGGGAGGGCCATCTCAGTGTGTGTGTGTGTGTGTGTGTGTGAGAGAGAGAAGCAGAATTTAAAAAAAATCCCGATTAATTCTTATTTCTAAAAAATAATATATTTTCCTTTTTTCAATATTAAATAAAGAGGAAGTAGAAATAAACTGAATTAATGAAACAAACGGAAAGAAGAGAATTGGTTTGAAATAGCCAAGAGAAACCAGAGTGGGAGAAGAGAGAGAGATACAGAGAAAAGGTGAGAGAGAGAGAGAGAGAAGAAATTGAAATAAAAAGACGAGATGAGGAGAAAACAAGCGCCAAGCTTTCTCCCTCTAGATCCTAACGTAACCTTCCTCCCAACAAACAAGGGGGTGAAGTGAGCGCCAAACACACAAACAAATAAGATTAAAATGCTCGACACACATATATATTCTATATACATACATATATACACACATAAATACATATGTACTTATATACACAAGTACATATACATATGTATATATTTATTTAAAACAGATATCTGCATGTACGTATATGTATAATATACATATATGTATACATTGTGTATTATATATATGTGTATTATGTGTGTGTGTGTGTGTGTGTGAGGGTGTCTTTGTGTGTGGGGACAAACGGCCCCGTATCTCTCTTCCATTTAACGGAACACACACAAATCTTTTCGACTGGAGAGAAGAGAAAAGAGAGAGAAACGAGAGAGAGAGAGAGAGAAACGAGACGAGGGAATGAGAGAGAGAGAGAGAAAAAAAGAGAGATAGTAATATAAGTGAAGGGAATGAAAGGCAAAGGTGGGAGAGGTGGGGAGTGGACCCCCCCCACACACACACAGGTCAGTCACACACACACACACACCCTGACTGACATCCACCCGCCGCCATTTTCCATCCACCCCCAGCTCGGTTGCTAAGGCCCGAGAATCCCCGCCATTTTTCACGCTGGAGACAGAAGCCCTGAGCGACTCTCTCTCTCTCCCTTCCCTCCCTACCCTCTCCCCCTCGGCTCTCGAAAGCCGTGACGGCGGCGGCTGTCACCTAAAGCCAGCCGAGAGCGGCTTTATTTACTTACGCGGAAAAAACCCGCGTCCATCTTGTGTCCCGTCTGGTGAGCGACGGCGGCGGCAGCGGCGGCGGCGGGAGGGGGAGATCGGGAGTCGTCACTTCCGGTCTACCCGACTGCCCGATTTCCGTCTCGCACGGAAACAGCCGAACGAACCCCGAAACCTCTCTCTCGAGCTCTGAAGTCAGGTCACGGAAACAGCCGAACACCCGAAACCTCTCTCTCGAGCTGTGAGGCCAGGTCACGGAAATAGCCGAACACCCGAAACCTCGAGCTCTGAGGCCAGGTCACGGAAATAGCCGAACACCCGAAACCTCTCTCTCGAGCTGTGAGGCCAGGTCACGGAAATAGCCGAACACACCGAAACCTCGAGCTCTGAGGCCAGGTCACGGAAATAGCCGAAGTCAGTCAGTCAGTCAGTCACGGAAACAGCCGAAGCCACTTGTCTCTCTGTCCACACAAAATCTTCCCACTCCCTTGCCCCCCCAGCCCCCCCACCCCCCCACCCTCACTGACCCCTCCCATCACTGAGAACCCCCCCCCCCCCCAAAAAAAAAATCCCTATGGTTCCTCGATCGCACACCCAGCGATCAGCCGGGGTCAATACATTCCCACTAACCCTATTACCACTCGCCTTACAACCTGTGTTCGAATCCAGGCAGGTCAAGGGTGAAACTTTTGGGCAAGTTTCCTTACTACGTACACACATCTAACAATAATTCCCCTCCCCCCCCCCCCCCCACCAAAAAAAATTAAAATAATCGGTCATTTCAATCCACGACTGTTTGTGTGTGTGTGTGTGGGGGGGGGAGGGGGGGGGGGGGGGGGGGAACGCTGCTGTGTGCGATCGGCTGCCGCGTTTCGCCCACAAATTATACAGTCACTTCACTTTACGGTCTGTTCCGTGAAGCGCATTGAAATATCTAGAAGACGTGAAAAGCGCTATATCAAATGCAAGGGGTTGTTATTATTCCATTACTGTATTATTATTAAACAAAGAGAGGATATAATATGATGGATAAACTTGACTGGTGGAGCGGTGATAAGCAAGATGTGTTACTCCAAGAGAGAGAGAATGAGAGAGAGAGAGAGAGAGAGAGAATGTATTCTAATCCATATTCAGGATTTTCCGTAAGCATGGAATTCCCAGGAAACTCTTAATGGATGGATTTCCGCGTGGGTCAATCGACCCTCGGCTGACAAAAAATTTTTTTTTTTTTTACTGACTGCCAATGAGTGAGTGAATACCCTTTATCCTGGAATTCAAGCCAATCCTTTATTTTCAATCTGAACACAAATGCTCTTGGACGGTTTAAGATCCATACAGTAACAAACAATCCTTAAATAGCAGATTTCTACGACGAGAAGGTGAGAGAGAGAGAGAGAGAGACTGTGACTGAAGAAATCTGTGCAAATGGAAACAGTGAAAATAGGGAATATTCACTCCCTAATACATTAAGATTTACTGTACATTTCTCTTAAGAAGCCTTTCAAGGCTCGCGGATGTCTCAATAACTTCGCCAACCAGTTAGCAAGGCAGTTTTGCTTGATCAAATCCATAGCGTTGTGATCAGAGAAGTAACTAATATGAAGAGAAGCCTTGCCTGCTGCTTTTAACACCCCCCCCACTTAACAAACGGAATAAATACTTCACATTCAGCTCCAGAGGAGAAACTGCCCTCGGGGAGAGAGAGAAAAAATAGATACAGTGCAGCAAATCTCAAGCCTTTCGTTCATTGGAGATTCCCAATAAAGTCCTAGGCCTCGAGAATGCTATTCAAGCTGTTATACAAAGCTGAGCTTCAAGGCTGAATTGTAGCTTTTATTCTGTTATCGTGGATTTTTTTAAATGGATATATATACTGTATATACATATATACACACACACACTTTTTTTTGCATCACCTCCTCTACACACACGACTGAGACTGACGGACAAATAAATGTAATTCGCGTGTGAGAGCGAGAGAAGTGTCAGCCAAGCTTTCATCCCCTTCTCCTCTGTGACTTGCAAGTGCACATAGGGAGATTGTGGGGGTGGGTGAGGGTGGGGGGGTGGGTGTGGGGAAGTGTTGTGCTCACTAGACAGGAATGGGTTCATTGCTCAGGGCGTTGCCGATGACAGAACAACAAGCCTTTAATTTGAAACCAGACTGTGAATGATGACTGCGTTCTTCACACAAAATATTGCAGTCACTACACTGCGAGGTATATTCTGGGAAGCGCTTTGAGACGTCCGGAAGATGCGATAAGGCGTTGTTTTATATAGAAAAATTTTTTGCCGAAAAAAAGGCTTCCGGGAACACAGCTGGCAGTTGGTTGTAAAATATAAGATTTCCAGCATCTTTCTTTATCCCATCAACCAAACCCTCCATCATTCCAAGAGAAAATGTTTGGGAAATTCTGGGAAAGCTTTATTAATGTCAAACTGTCAGACTTCAGCAGTTGCCACCCTCCCCCCCACACCCCACTCCCAACCCTCCACCAACCACACTCTCTCCAACACACAGACACACACACTCGGGGCTCCACCAAGTCAAGTCTTGACTCTTGCCAACCCGCCCCTGACGCTCTCCGCAATCAGTTAAGATTCCCACGAGATTTCCACCTGTAGGGTGGGAGGCCCTGGAAACTCTCGGCTTGGTTTGGAGATGGGCGATGGGTTTCCGCGTGTGTCAGACGCTCACCCAGCTGAAAACCAAAACACTACAGACATCATTGGTCCAACTAGGAGGACCTTTCCTTCTGCAACTTTGACTCAAAACATCTCAGGAGGACACGTCTACCTACACCCAACGTCTGCCATTCGCCACACTCCCCCACCCCCTACCCCCCCATCCCAAACTATGATCGATTTACAACTCAGACTCATTTTGTCCCCCACTTTGAAAGGGTCAAAGAGCCGGAAGGACGTATCCGCAAGATTCCAGCCCACAAACCTCGAGTCCCAAAGTCAACTAACTACTGGCTCCCTGAGATGTTATCGGGATGGACGAGGTGTACAACATCGAACAATACACTATCTAAGCGAATGGAAGGAAGGAATAGAAACAAAACAAAATACTGAGTTAGTTCTGGGCACAAGATTCAGCAATCAGTCAGTGTTTAGACCTATTTACACAAAGTCAATAACAACCCCCCCCCAGTTCCATGATGGGGGTTAGACTGAATCCAGTTGATAAAACGCCACCAGTCTCTTCAATTCTGGTTTATACCAAGCTGATTACAGTAATTGGGTGTGGGTGTGTGTGTGTGTGTGCGTATGTATGCATGAGTGTGTGTGTGTACAGGCAGTGTTTGATGTTTAAATGACAATAGCACGGAGGGTGGGTTGCGACAACAGAGGCACTTTGATTTTCTGATCCATTTACCATTAGAAGCAGTTCCCATCGCTGGGTTTTGTAAGAATAAAAAAAACCACATTGGCTGTGGTCAACAGAAAGAGAAAAAAATATATATATATATACACACACACAGTATAACCCAAGAGCGTCCTTCAAAAGTTACTGCCCTGCGATATTTGTCCACCCAGTCGTTGGTGATTCATTAAAAAGAACAACTTATCCTCACAGAGCATTTTGGCGACTAATTGGATCAGACTCCGAGCAATAATAATCATTCTTGCATTTAATATTAGCGTCTTATCATATCTTCGAGACGCCTTGAAGAGTATCCGAGCAAATGGGTCAAAGGTTGGTTATTCAAGTTGAGGCACAGATCTAGTAGAAAAGGCTTGTTCTCCTGTTCCTATCTCTCTCTCATTTTCTACATGAGATTGACTGTGCTTACTCTCTCTCTTTCCCTCTCTCGCTCTCTCTATACAATGGCTAGACAATAATCTGAACACTGAAAACGCACAGAATATTCGCAGCTAAAAGCCAGCTGAAGACCTTTCTCTTCGATTGCGCCTTTGGTCACCTTTCTACCCACTCCCCCTAGCTCGGTCCCCAGGATCCGTTGTTCTGAAGCGCTCTGAGACGCCATCCGGGGCGGAGGGCGCTGTATAAATCAAAGTTGTTGTTGTTGTTTGTTGATGCACCATTAAGTAGCTCTAACCTTAGTTTGGGGGGGGGGGGGGGGGGGGGGGCTGGGGGGGGGGGGGGAGGAGGCTGGGGGGGAGGGAATAAAACATTCACAACAAAAAATAAATAACAAGACTGTTCAATGCAGAGACGTGTCCTGGAGTAAAGTCAAATGGACTTGGCTGTGATTTCTCTATTCATTGAACTCCGCAGCTAATATCACAGCTTTCCGTCCTTCTTAGAAAAATGTCAGGTCACGTATAAAGCGAAACAAACAAACAAACAAACAACCAAACCAACAAATAGAAGACCAAAAAAACTGTACAAAACTTTGAAAGAAACGCATTTCCTTCCTTCCCGAAGAAGCCATCTGTTCCCAGGGGGAATTTTAGGAGGGGGGGGCGGGGATTTAAAAACAGGCTTAAACTAAATGCAGACTTAACGAAGTCTGCATTTAGTGCTCCTTGCTTGCCCAAGAGTTGGCTGTTGCCCTCTGAGCAAACTAGCCGGGCAAGTCAGTGAAACATAGTCTATGTAAACAGTTTCGATCAGTTTTCTTATCCTTCATGGTAACGTCTGTGACCAACCAAAGCCACAAACTATTTTTTCGCTCCGATTGGTGCCTTGCACACTCTGCCATGTCGGGAGATGGAAATGGAGGTGATCCAGTTGTGGTTTGGACTGCACACACTCACTCACACACTCACACATACACACACACTCTCACACACACACACTCTCACATACACACACACTCTCACACACACACACTCTCACACACACACACTCTCACATACACACACACTCACTCGCATACACTCACTCACACATTCACACACATACTCACTCAAAAACACACACTCACTAACTCACTCACTCACACACGCACTCACACATCTCCGCAACTTTCTCCAGCCCAAAAAACGTCGCTCTTCCCGTCGTCAGTGATAACTTGCGATCCTTCCCCCTCTCTCTGTCTCTCTCTGTGTCTCTCTGTGTCTCTCTCTCTCTGTATGCGGGCTTGCATCCATGAGGCTGTGGTGATCACTTCCTCTCCAGTGGTATGTTGGACGAGATGGAGACCAGTGAGGTGGGCCTGCTGCCGGTTATACTGCTCTGTGCGAACGGATTGGACACCTGTTTGGAAGCTTTGGGAGCCAGCTCTCTCCTGATGCGGTTTTGTCTGCGGGCGGGAAAAGCAGAGGTTTTTTTAAACATCGTCAACCGACTTTAACGACAGAAGAGTTAGGAGCTGGAGTAGGCCTTTCAGCCCCTCGAGCCTCCCCCCCCCCTCCCCTGCCATTCAATAACAACAGCAACAACGACGACAACGACGACTTCAATTTATATCGCGCCCTCCAACGCCGGATGGAGTTTCTGGGAAACTTTTTTTTTAAAAAAAGGGAAAATCTAATAATGATTTGGTCACTCGATCCGCAACTGTTTGAGGGGGACGCTGCCGTGCGCAATCGGCTGCCGCGTTTCTCCCACAAAATGTATACAGTTGATTCACTTTTTACAGCGTATCTCGCTTTGAGACACAGTCTGAGGCAGCGGTTCTCAACCTGTTTCAGTCACGTACCCCCTTGTTGATTTTCAACATTATCGTGTACCCCCTCCCCCCCACCTCCCCACCCACCCCCACCCAACCGCATACACATACACACATCACCCCCCTCATTCCACTTGGATTTTACGAGCAAGCTTTTCTTGTATAACAAAATAACCAGCGACATACACAACCAGGGGAATAACAATCAAATATACAATTTCGAAGGCAATAAAAGGCTGAATAAAAGAGCTAAATAGATCAATGAACCGTCATCTGTAGCCCACTGGAAGTAATTATGTTCCCCCCCCATTCGAAGACATAAGGAGCGGCTGTGTCAAACGCAGGGATTATTATTATTGATGTTATTATTTGCCTTGTTTACCTGTTGTAATGCTTTAAAACCACAACCACCAAGGTGAATACCATTATGATTGCGATCACAATGGCAGCTACAATAGCACCAGAGCCTGGAACACACACAAACAGAATGAAATCAACCCTCAGCTCGCGTCATTAATCGTGTCTTAAATAATAACGTCGTACCTTACAAGCACGAGAGAGACCTGTGTTTGAAATCCAGGCAGGTCAGGGCAAAATCCTGGACAAGTTTCCTTACTCCACACCCACACCCCCACACCCACACCCCCACAGACACCCACACCCACCCACACACACCCACACACACCCACACACACCCACACACACCCACCCCTAATAATAATCACTCCAAAAAAAACTCCACAATAATAAAAAAAATTGGTCATTTCAACCCACGACTGTTTGTGGGGGACGCTGCTGTGTGAAATTGGCTGCCGCGTTTCACCCCCAAATAGACAGCCAATTCACTCTACAGTACATTCTGTGAAGCGCTTTGAGACGTCGATAAAATGTGAAAAGCGCTGGATCGAATCCAAGGATTATGATTGTATTATTATTACTATTTGCTTTCAGCCTCTCAATCCAGGTAGGCGTCTCAAATTCCTTACTATTAAAATAGACACTGGACTATAATAAGTAGTTATTGCACGAGAGTAAATCTGAAAGTCTTGTGGCTCCTCACTCGGCCTGTGTCGCACCTCTCTGTGTGTTAACAACCGGGGAAAGGATCGAACATGAGACAGGCGTTCTTACTCTGGTATAACAATTGTTCCGGGGATCTGGAAGCTTGCGATGTGGTGTTGAGGATCCCTGTCTCTGTGGCCGTTGTGGTGGCTGCCATGCTGAGCTGAGGGTTACTGCGGAGATAGAGACAGACAGACAGACAAAAATAAAATCTCAGCGTTAAGAGAAAAGGATTCGAAAACGCAACACGGCACAGACTGAATGGATCCACAGCTTTAAACCCCCCCCCCCCGCCACCACCCGACACCCTCCCACCCCCACCCAAAATAAATCACAGTTTTGGAGTGCAGTCTGGTAGCTCAGTGGGTTAGAGCGCTCGCTTTACAAGGGTGAGAGACCCAGGTTCGAATCCAGGCAGGTCAGGACGAACCTTGGGCAAGTTTCCTTCCTTCCTTCCTCCACGCACGCACACACACACACACACACACACGCCTAATAATAATCCCTCAAAGAAAACCACAATACCCGCAATAAAAAAAAGGTTTCACCCTGACCTGATTCTCTCACAGGTCTCTCATACGTATCACATTGATATTGTAATACTTTATCATTATCACTTTACAGTGTCACTGTGAAGCACTTTGAGACGCCTC
This sequence comes from Hydrolagus colliei, assembly GCA_035084275.1. Classification (NCBI taxonomy): domain Eukaryota; kingdom Metazoa; phylum Chordata; class Chondrichthyes; order Chimaeriformes; family Chimaeridae; genus Hydrolagus; species Hydrolagus colliei. The sequence continues at coordinate 11,833,290 of CM068763.1, read as the reverse complement.
AGCGGTGGGATAAGGCGCTGTATTAAATACAAGGATTATTATTATTATTACACATCTAATAATAATCCCTCCCCCAACAAAACCACAATAATAAAATCGGTCATTTTCAACCCACGACTGTGTGTGTGTGTGTGTGTGTGTGGGGGGGGGTTACGGGGACGCTGCCGTGCGCAATTGGCTGTCGCGTTTCTCCTGCAAATATATATATACAGTCAATTGACTTTACGGTCTATTCTGTGAAGGCTTTAGACACAGTCAATAAGCTGTGAAAAGCCGCGATATCAAAATACAAGGATTATTATTCTTATTCTTATTCTTACTCCATGCCCACCGCTCACCTCTCCTTCACTGCGCAGTTAGTCAGTATGAAGCCCTTCCTTTCGTGATGAGGCTATTGAATTCGCTGGAAGCCGCATTCCTGTCCACATTCCTGACATGAACACCCAACCTCGTGTGACTTAAATATTTCTCACTTTGTTTTTGGTTCAACTTCCGCCTCCAGACTATTGATGAAAGAAACTTGAACCATAACACACTCTCTCTCTCTCTCTGACCCACTGATCAGTTGGAATGTTCTGCCCCTGCCCTGTATCCCTGAATAGTCTGACCTAACAAATATCTACCTCTAATCAGTTGTCAATGGGGGTTCATTTGCAGTGGGGAAATCCCAGTTCAATCAGCTAACAGTGTGGGACAAATATAATAAGAATAACAATCCTTGCGTTTGATAGAACGCCTATTCACGCCTCCTAGACGTCTCAAAGCACCTCACAGAACATACCGTAACGTGAAGTGACTGTATATAGTTTGTGGGAGAAACGCGGCAGCCAATTGCGCACAGCAGCGTCCCCCACGCAAACAGTCGTGGGTAGAAAATGACCAGTTTTATTACTGTGCGTTTTTTTTGTGGAGTAAGGAAACTTGCCCAAGGTTTCACCGTGACCTGCCTGGATTCGAAACGCAGCGTCTCACGCTTGATAGGCGAGCGCTCTAACCCACTGAGCTGCAAGAATCCACAATATCTGATTGTAGCAAGGAATTGGGCAGCGGATAAGGAACTAAGATTCTTTGGTGAAGTTCTCAGAACACGACAATCACAATCATATCTGTCCGTGCAATTGACAGGTTGTCAAATATACCGTGCAATGTGGGCTAGTCATTTCCATTATCTGCTTCGTTAGTTAGTTAGTTAGTTAGTTAGTTAGTTAGTTAGTTAGTTAGTTAGTTAGTTAGTTAGTTAGTTAGTTAGTTAGTTAGTTAGTTAGTTAGTTAGTTAGTTAGTTAGTTAGTTAGTTAGTTAGTTAGTTAGTTAGTTAGTTAGTTAGTTAGCTCAAGGTTGGCTTTAGCTCAGTGGTTAGAGCACTCGCCTTTCAAGCTTGAGACTTGTGTTCGAATACAGGCAGGTCAGGGCAAAATCTTGGGCAAGTTTCCTTACTCCACACACACACATAATAATAATAATCGATCCCCCAAAAACCTACACTAATAAAATTGGTCATTTTCAATCCACGGCTGTCTGTGTGGGGGACGCTGCTGTGCGCAATCGGCTGCCGCGTTTCGCCCACAAAATATATACAGTCAATTCACATTGCAGTGTATCCTGTGAAGCGCTTTGAGACACAGTCGATAAGATGTGAAAAGCGCCATATCAAATGTGAGGATGATATTCTTCTTATTATTATATCTTGCTGTGCGCAATTGGCTGCTGCGTTTCTCCCACAAAACATACAGTCAATTTCACTGACAGTACCTCACACAAAGCGCTTTGAGACGTAAGTCTCAACAACCCGATAAGGAGCGACCACAAACTCAAGGAGGATGATGATGATTATTATTCTTCCTCGTATCAATCAGAGATAGAACGAATGTTCAGTTCAAACATTTAATCGCTTGTCTTATTACCAGGTCTCCACCGGAGGGCGCGGGTAAACCTGATCCGAGTGACATTGCATCACTGATCGATCGATCGATCAATCAATCTGTGCAGCTCAATTGAATGGCGTTGATTTGAAGACACTGCCATCCACCCCCCCCCCCATCTCTTACTGTGGGCATAAGTCAAATCGGTGTAAAGACCTGGCAGTGGGCACCAGAGAAAAATCAATCAATAAATATCCATCTGTATTATAATATAAATAAGACATAATAATAAGAATACTCCTTGCATTTGATACAACGGCTTGTCACATCTTCGAGACGCCTCAAAGCACCTCACGGAACATACCATAGAGTGAATTGACCGTCTGTATCTTGTGGGAGAAACGCAGCAGGTAATTGCGCACAGCAGCGTCCCCCACAAACAGTCTTGGATTGAAAATGACAAATTTTGATTAGTTTGGGTTTTTTTGAGGGATTATTATTAGGCATGTGTGTGTGTGTGTGTGTGTGCGCGCGTGTGTGGAGTAAGGAAACTTGCTCCAGGTTTCATCCTGACCTGACTGGATTCGAAACACAGGTTCTCACGCTTGTAAGGCGAGCGCTCTAACCCACTCAGCTACAGTGGTTAGATCTCCAGAGTTAGGAGAACAGTGTTCAGGGTCGGTGAGAGAGAGAGAGAGCGATAGAGCGAGACAGAGAGCAAGGCCTAGAGTAGGCGGCAGACAAAGCAAAGAGAATAAACTGTAGCATGCCGACCAGCAACATTCCTCGCTCAGGAATTGTCGACAACACCAACACAAATTCTAAGTGTGGTTTTTTTTCTCTCCCAAACATCTTTCTTTGCCCAGCGTCAACAGACGCTGTTGTTCTGTGTCTCTCCTCTGCTCGGTGGCCGGGGGAGGCTTCATATAACACAAAAAATATTATATAATTGACGTTATATATAGATATATATAGATATCGCAGCCAAGGATTTGTTTATTCGTTTGCCAGGTTATCATTATATAATACTAATAAAAATAATGGCGTTTGTTACAGCGCAGCTTGAAACATCTCAAAGTGCTTCACAGGATACACTATAAAGTGAATTGACTGTATGTTTTGTGGGCGAAACACGGCAGCGTTCCCCCACAAACAGTCGTGGATTGAGTGACCAAAATGTTCTTATTATTCTTCTTATCAGGGAAGGAAGGGGTGGGGGTAGGGATAAGGAGGTTTCACGTGGGTCCATCGAAGAGGAGGGTCTTGAGGCGAGACTTGAAGAAGGCCAGGGACTGTTAGTGAGCGAGGAGGGGCGGGCGAGTTGTTAAGTGGGGATAGGAGGTCACAGATGTAGGGTGGGGGTGGGGGTGCGAGGTTGCGGAGGGCTTTGAACATCAGAGCGATGCGCGGGACGATGAATTTAATGTGCCAAGAAACCGCAGACAAGTGCGACAGATCAACACCGCCAAGAACAGCCATTATAAAGACAAATCAAAGGTCAGTACAGTATTCGAGATTAGCCTAGTTAGATAGGTTACACGACAAATGCCAGAGACAAAGAAATTTAAGAGAGAGAGAGAGTGTTAGAGAGAGAGAGAGAGAGAGAGAGAGAAAGAAACCAAGCTATTCATTAACAGGAGACAGACAACCAACCCAGGTGAGGTCAGCGAAAGGTTTGTTTGAGGCCAGGTTCATTTAATGAGTTTTAACGTGAGGATTTACGAGTTCCAATGCGCACACGAAGCCGTCGAAACGAGACTCGGAATAGTTTGCGGACAAGTCGAAAACGTGTGTGATGTTTTATTGATTGTGTAGCTCGGTGGTTTAGAGCACTCACTCACTCACTCACTCACTCACTCACTCACTCACTCACTCACTCACTCACTCGCATTATAGACGCGAGTTACCTGTGTTTCGAATCCAGGCAGGTCAGGGCGAAACCTTGCGAAAGTTTACTTGCTCCACACACACAACACACACACACACACACACACGCCTAATATTAATCCCTCCACCTAAAAAACCACAATAATAAAATTTGTCATTTCAATCCATGGCTGTTCGTGGGGTGGGTGGGGGGGGTGGGGGGGGGGGTGGGGGGGGGGGGCGGGGACGCTGCTCTGGCGCGATCGGCTGCCGCGTTTCGCCCACAAATACATATACAGCCAATTCACTCGACAGTATATTTCTGCGAAGCGCTTTGAGACGCAGTCCAGAAGACGTGAAAAGCGCTATATCGAATGCCAGGATTATTATATTGTATTGCCGGATGTCTGCGCTGCACGCATCTTGTGTTGCAATCCGCAGCCACACACGCCCTGTCTATTGGCACATCACATTCGCCCCGAGGGCGCAAAGGAAATGGCATTTCGTCCGCAATGACATTAGCCCAATCAGTCAGCCTTGTTATCACTGGTCCTTTACACACGAGTTTACCTGAAATACCTCAGCCCCACTGAAACACTCGGCGACTGCGACAACCGGAGTCGTCCTTGTAACTCTGCGGTTAGAGCGCTCGCCTTTAGCAAGCGAGAATACCCGGGTTCGATTCCCAGGCAGCTCAGGGAGAAAACCTTGGGCAAGTTTCCTTACTCCGCAGGCCTAAAAATAATAATAATCATCCCTCACCCCACCCCCACCCACCACACCTCTCGCCCACCCCCCACCCCCCACACCCCGCCCACCCACTCCCCTCCAAAAAAAATCGACCATTTCAATCCACGACTGTTGTGGGGGGGGGGACACGAACGACGACACTGCTGTGCGCAATTGGCTGCCACGTTTCGCCCACAAAATATATATATACAGTCAATTCACTTGACTGGATATATTCGGCGAAGCTCTTTGTGAAAGCGTTATATCAAATGCAAGAATTGTTATTATTATTATTTTGTCTGTATAATTTTCCTAGTGATCAGCGATTTAGCAGAATTGTTGGGACTGTCCCCTCACCAGTCGATAACAATCAGTCAGTGTTCATCACTGACAGTCAGTCTCTCTCTCCACACAATGTCCTATTCTTGGATAAGAATTAACATTTATGTCCCAGGTAACAATAGGCCGATTGTGTTTCTCGGATCAAAATGAAATCTCCCAGCCGCTCGCTCCAGCTTTCTCCTCCGGCTGAATGCACGGTGACATTACTGAGCTTATCGTTAATAAAAACAATGACACAAAATTTCAGTCGTTTCGATCCACCCACCACTGTTTGTGTGTGTGTGTGTGTGTGGGGGGGGGGGGTGGGGGGGACAGGGGACGCTGCTGTGCGCAATCGGCTGCCGCGTTTCGCCCACAAAATATATACAGTCGATTCACTTTACAGTATATTCCGTGAGGCGCTTTGAGACACAGTCTAAAGTCGTGAAAAGCGCTATATTAAAGGCAAGGATTATTAATATTATTACTACCATTATTAATATAATGTACCCCAGGTGGAGGTTAAAGATCTCGCTGAGCTATAATAATAACATAATAATACTTGCATTATTGGTATCACGGCTTTTCACATCTCATCAACGTCTCAAAACCTTTCACAGAATATACTGTAAAGTGAATTGACTGTATATATTTGTGGGCGAAACGTGGTTCTGTCCAAAAAGAGGAAGGAGTATTTTTTTTCCTCTCTCTTTCCCCACCACCCCCTAACCCCCAACCCCCAACCACTCGATCCTGGCTGTCAATCTCCTAAATAAAACCATTCACGCCTGATGATCAGACGCTGCTGTGTCTGGCTGCCACATTTCCCCCCCCCCCGCAAACCACACAGTCACTCCCACTTTTCAGTGTATACCGCGAAGCGCTTTGAGACGTCTCGACATCTCGGATTGTATCCAACACCATGGGTTATTATTCGTTAAGCTTATCTTATGAATCATTAAGATCCCTGCCGCAACCTTGACTACTTTCCGATGCCTTGCCCCATTCATTCTCTCGATCCAGGGTAATTTTCTAAGCCATTCATTTTTTAAAATATAAAAAACCCCCAAAATGTAAGCCAGTTTTAACACCAAAAAATCTCCAGATTCATCCATTCAATTCAATCCATCCATCCACTAAACACAACGAGATATCGTCTGGCAGGTCAGGGCGAAACCTTGGGCCAGTTTCCTTACTTCCCCCCACCCCACCCCACACACCTGATAATAATCCCTCAAGAAAAAAATTTATAAATCGGTCATTTCAACCCAAGACTGTTTGTGGGGACGCTGCTGTGTGTAATTGGCTGCCATGTTTTCCCTCAAATACACAGAATATACTGTATATTTGTATATATTTATACAGTATATACAAATATATAATATACAGTATATTCTGTCAAATGCTTTGAGATGCCTAGAATACATAAAAAGCACTATATCAAATACAAGGATTATTATTATATATCAGATACAGACACACACACACACACACACACAGACAATCTACAAATCCTTTTAAATAAAAATTACTGCATTAAAAACTACAGTAAGTCGTTTAGTTAAGTTTGACTCGACACTAAAACGTCAGGTGAACAAAGATCAAGTAACTTTCTTTCTGTTTTTATATATATTTATATATATATATTTTTACCTGATTTCCCTTTGCCAACAGCAGCTAAAACCTTGTCTTGTTCCAGAGGGGGATTGTATGTGTTGCCAGCCTCTCAGTGTCTCTGTCTGTACAGTACCATCCTCTTCTCCCTGCAGTTTCCAATGTCTCTTGTGTGGATGGCAAACTCCTAAATGAAGCAAATTAAATCACTTCACTTCACTCACTCACCGGTGACTAGGGCTAAAGACACTTCTCAGCCATTATGTTGCAATGAACCTGAACTTCCCTTTTCAACCAGATCAACAGGTTAGACTAGTTTACTGATCTGCCCAGGTGATCAGTAGTAATCCTGCCGTTGACACAACCTCTCTCTCCCTCTCTCTCTCTCTCTGTGTCTCTCTCAGATCCTCAGTGTGTTCTCCTATAAACACAAAACACCCCCTTCCTTCCCTCCCCCCCTCTCTCCCTTATCCACCTTCACATTTCAGCAAATTGACTTTTCAGTGACTTTTTATGTGCGTGTGTGTGGTAAAATTCTGCCCTTTAAACCCACCCATCCACTCACTCACTCACCCACACTTATTAGCTCCTACCTCTCTGTCTCTCTCTCCTGGTGTAAATATGTACCTCTCAGTCTTTGCAGATAAACTCAGCAGCTCACACTGAGCTAACTAGCTACACACAGAGACACACACTGATTTAAACTAGCTGCTGATTAACCAATCTCACTCACTCCACCCTCTTGCAATTCTTTCTGCTGCTGACTTTAACTTTAAATATATATTTGCGTAGGTCCCACCGATGACTTTCAAGGCTCCAAGGGGCTCTTTAAGGGTTAACGAACGAGCAGCCGCTAACAAACACTGCATTGTTGTTAAGATGCTCCAGAAACTTGACGAGAGTTTGAATGGAACATTGTTTTCGAGAGTAATCCAACACTGAGCAATTATTCCGCCTCTCAGGCTAAAATCTTTTGGTCAGTCAGTCAGTCAGTCAGTCGGTTTGTGGGATGTGAGTTGGAATGTGCGATCCAAAAAACACATCAGATTTAAAGATGCGATTTTAAGAAACGAACGATGAAATCTAAATAATAATAATAATATCCCTCCTTGCATTTGATAACACGCGGCTGCCTTATCCCGTCTGCGAGACGTCTCACAAGGCTTCACTGAATAGATCGCGAAACTAATTAAATTTTGGGGGCGAAACGTGGCAGACGATCGATCGCGCACCGCGATTTTTCCCCCTGATCGCGTGTTCTCCCCGCAAACAGCCGTGGATTGAGTGATCGAGACTATCCTTAACCCAAATAAAATCAATGATTTACCTTTTTTTTTGGGCGGGGGTGGGGGGAAAAACTCTATATTCTTTCTGAATCGGTGACCTTTTGTCGGGGAATTACGTGACATAAACATTTCCACTGGTCACTGAAGGGTTTTGTGAGGTCCTGTCATTGCTCAGTGGCTGTCGGGAGGGAGGGAGGGAGCCTGATAAGGATTCTGCGGAAAAAGGAAATTAAATCTGCAACCCTTCAGGTTAATCAAAATCCAACACACACACAGAGAGAGAAAACTCAACCCATTTAACATCAAAACAGAAAACCCAGGAAGCTGATCAACAGGGAGAAGAGATGGATAACAGTTTCAATCAAATACATTCAATACTACATTACTATCAAATATTAACAGATCCCTGTCGGTAAACTGTACGGCACTGTTTGAAGAAACTGTTTCTCTTGATGCTTATGAGGCAAGGCACTGCGATAATTAGCTAGAATATTAATATTAATAATAATCCTGGCATTTGATGTAGCGGCTTTCAACATCTTATTCACGTCTCAAAGCGCTTCGCGGAATGTACTATAAAGTGAATTGACTGTATATTTGCGGGCGAACGCGGCAGCCAATCCCCCACAAACAGTCGTGGGTTGAAATGACCGATTTTATTATTATTGTGTTTTTTGGGGGAGGGATTATTATTAGGCGCGCGTGTGTGTGTGTGTGTGCGTGCGTGTGTGTGTGGGGTAACGAAATTTGCCCTAACCTGCCTGGATTCGAAACACAGGTCTCTCACGCTCGTAAGGCAAGTGAGTGAGTGCTCTAACCACTGAATAGGGAATCGTGGACGCAGTCTGGAAGACGTGAAAAAAGCCGCTATATCAAATGCCAGGATTATTTTTTATCATTCTTATTATCAATAGTATGAGAGACCTGCCTGGTCACTGGTTGAGGGGAGGTGCGTCGGGGAAGAATGTCCCAAAGAAATGCTGGTAAAAATGGATGAACCATTCCAGGAGTGAAAATGTGCTCGTTTAAGAGTCGGAGTTCCCAATCTCCCCCCAATCCCCCCCCACCCAAACTATCTGGTAAACATGCCCGCACTCAAACCTTGGTGTTTGTCCAGCTGTGACTTCTCAGCTAATTTACAATCAGAGAGAGAAAAAAAAATCTCCGCGTCGATCGCCTAATTCCTGACACCTACACGCACCTACACCCTAGCCAATAACCGAGCAAAACATATCAACACATCCAAGGTAAATAACTAATTAATACTGAAAAAAAAGGGCAATACAGTATGTAAAAAAATATATATATATCCACACACACACATATATATATAGATTTTTTTTGTGTGGTAAATAATCAGCCATTATAGGGGCTGGTAATTTAATAGTGTCTGCAAACGCAGGGGAACTGGGGGCACAGTAAAGTGAAAAAAGACTGAGATCCCATTCAGCTCAGCTCGAAGTCCTACCCCACTCCAAAATAAATGGGAATTCTGGAATTATAAATGTGGCTTCTGTGAGCCCCAAAGAGTACAAGTTTCACGGACACACAGTGATCACTTGTCTGTAACGTAAAGAGTGTCATCCCCCCCCCTCCCCCCCCACCCCCCCCCCGCCCCCCGCCCCCCCCCCCCCCCCACTTTTAGCATTCGCTCGTTCGACAGTGACTTCAATCAACAGATTTTTTACGAGGGACATGAGCCGGATTGTCGGGCACCTGGGGCTGAATGATTAGTTTGGACGCAGTCACTTCGAGAGTTCGTTGTAGGTGATGCTTGTTGTGTGTGTTGGATTTCCGACAGAAATCTTTTGCACAACCGTCCGCCTTTCCCGCTCGCAAGGCAGGAGGAAACAGGACGCTCAGTTTGAAAACAGCTCCTAATTGTATTTATCTTCCCAACACCTATCCTCCACCACCCCCCTCCATCTCTCCCCTTTCCCACCCCACTCATCTCCCCCCTGATCCACCCCACTCTCAATACTGTACAGTAATAATAAAATTGGTCATTTCAATCCACGACTGTTCGTGTGTGTGGTGGTGGGGGGGAACGCCGCTGTGCGCAATTGGCTGCCGTGTTTCGCCCACAAATATATATACACAGTCAAGTCACTTGACTGTATATTCTGCGAAGCACTTTGAGACACAGTCTAGAAGACGTGAAAATCACTGTATTGAATACAAGATTATTATTGTGTAATTATTTGGATTAAAGTCTCAAATCAGCATCGTTAGGTGATCTGTTGGCTCAGTGGATGTGAGCGGAACCTTGATTATTCACCACTGGGACTTTACTGCGTTCGATCCCTTGCGTGAAAATATTTTTCAGTCGAATCGAGACAATCCGCAAACTGTATGGCCTCTGACACGAAAAGGCTGAAGGAAGGCAAGTTGCCCCTGCGTGCCTGACAGAGAGAGAGATTTACTCTGGATCCAAATCATTTCTGAAACCAACAGAAACATTAAAAAAAAAAAACCCCCGAGGGAACGTACTTGGAAGTGAAACCTTGAGCCGAGTTTCTGGTGAGCTTTCCAGATCCCAGGGCCCCGATTCAAAGAAGTTTCTCTCTCCTGTTATCTTACCACATTCAAACCGTACTTTACGCTTTCCTAGTTTCGGCCACAGATATATACATTCAATTCGCTTTGCGGTACATTCTGCGAAGCGCTTTGAGACGCAGTTGAGAAGACGTGAAAGCGCCATGTCAAAACGCAAGGATTATGATTATTATTTTTACAGTTTAGAGACACGACGTGCTAAGTGATGGGGAGGATGGTGAATCAGATGGACCTTGATCGTGTTTCGCCCTGTGGAAAATTCTTATGTTCTCGTCCTCCCCAAACAAAATTACTCATTCGCTTCATGGCTGTTTGACAGGACATTGCTGTGAGCTCAGCCGGCTGACGCATTCATCCGCAAACAAACGCGTTCCACAAAGAAACGCTGTGAAGTGCTTTGAGATAAGACTCGTGTAGCTCAGTGGTCAGGAGCGCTCACT
>CM068763.1:11730281-11817418 GCA_035084275.1 Hydrolagus colliei | reverse complement strand
TTACATTTTATTTTGACAACAGGAATTCAGAGCCTCAAAGACACTACAGAATACCAAACGGGTTTCACGTCGGGAGGATGTCGCAAGGTCCTGGACTATCGGGGATTGGGTTTAAAGGGCTTTAATCGCAGTTTATAGCTTCTTGGTAACAAAGGGCGCGATGTTTGTACAGGCAAACACTAACTGAGAACAAGGGAAACAGCAACAAGAATAATAAATACTGAATGAACGACGTTAATGTCTTCTGCAGGGACGTGAGGAATAAGTCAGGCCAAGTTTCCCTAAGGGGGAGATATATATATATATATATATATATACACACACAGCACTGGTCACAATCACCTCAGCAACGCAGGGGAAAAAGGTTTAGCATCAATGTTTAATTCGATTGAGGCGATGGGACGCAATCTCATTGTTTTGTTGGCCTCCAGCGTTATTCCCAGATTGTCAAGAGAAAGGAAACCGTGAGCGTTCACACAGCTGTCGTTGTGTAGCTGCCGCGTTTAACCTCTGAAATACCGGTCACCCTCCGAACCCCAACCAGCCCCCGCTCTCCGCCCTCACCCCATCCAATCCCTGACTGCCCAGCCAGCCTTGGGACGTCCCCCTGACAGTCAATTCGTTCGATTGACAGTGTGTCGCGTCAAGACGTGATAAGCCGCTGTATCAAATGCAAGGATTTATATTATTATTATTACTGTTATAATTAATAAGAATAATCCTTGCCCCTCCTCATGGCTTCTAGACGTCTTGAAAAGCGCTTCACAGAATATACTGTATATATTTCTGGGCGAAACGCGGCAGCCAATTGCGCACGGCAGCGTTCCCCCATCCCCACAAACAGCCGGTGGATTAAAAATGACCAATTTTATTATTGTTTTTTGTGTGTGGAGGGATTATTATTAGGCGCATATGTGTGCGTGTGCGGTGTGTGTGTGTGTGTGTGTGTGGAGTAAGGAAACTTGCTCAAGGTTTTGCCCTGACCTGCCCGGATTCGAACACCCAGGTCTCTCACGCTTGCGAAAGGCGAATGTTCTGAACCACTGAGCTATCGGAGCAAAAGGTCTAATGAATTGTTTACAGAGGCCGGGTTAAACCGGCGCTAAAGGGAGTGAGTAACTGAGTAGTTACCGTCATTATTTGAGTCCATCTGTCTGAAGATTTTATCTGTTCTCTTCTCCGGTGTCGACTCATCCTCGGGCATCTTCATCACCGAAGACACCATCTTGTAGATCGCCTTGAAAACACAACCAAACCCAGGTCAGCCAGTCAGTCAGTCAGTCAGTCAGTCAGCCACCCAGCCACCCACCCAGCCAGCCACACCTCCATCACCACCACCAACAACAAAATGACATGTGGAGCTCCTGTGGCTCAGTGGTTAGAGCACTTGTCTTGCAAGCTGGGGAGACCAAGCTGGGGAGACCTGTGTTCGAATCCAGGCAGGTCAGGGCGAAACCTTGGGCAAGTTTTCTTACTCCACACGCCTAATAATAATCCCTCTAAAAAAATCACAATAATAAAATTGGTCACTTCAATCCACGACTGTGTGTGGGACGCTGCTGTGCGCAATTGGCTGCCGCGATTCGCCCACAAATATATACAGTCAATTCACTTTACAGTGTATTCTGTGAAGCGCTTTGGGACGTTGATAAAATGTGGAAAGCGCTATATCAAATGCAAGGATTATTCTTCTTATTATTATTATTATGTATAGAGCGCCTTTCACAAAACCCACAAGATTATCCCTCAACGCCAATCCTTCCTCTGTTCAATGTGTGTGCGGGGCGGGTGGGTGGGGGGGTGGTGGTGGTGGTGGGGGGTGGGGGGGAAGAGGTGAGGAGGGAGGCGAGGAGAGAGAGAGAGAGAGAGGGAGGAACTGTCATTGAATTTTTGGAAATAACCACGAGATTGGGGGAATCCAATCCAAATGACAATTCCCATTGTCACCCTCGATACCACTGCCTGGCCAAGCTTTCCCACTGCCTCCCCGTTAGTTAGTTAGTTAGTCAGTCAGTCAGTTAGTTAGGGCTTTGGCTGCAGAGTTAACAGGAGCTGTAATGGGAGGATTCCCTGCCCGCAGTGATTGGTCTGACCTTCCAGATCCCGCTGATGTGCTCTCACCAGCAACGAGAGAGAGAGAGAGAGTGAGAGAGAGAATGGGAGCCCTGGATATACTGTGGATTGCAGTGTGTGTGTGTGTGTGTCAGACACTCGACGAACCGAAAAAAATGATTAGAGAGAGCCAGCAGAGGGCGGATTAGATGTGTTTTGGCAGAGACGCATCTACACACACACACACATTCCTGCAGCGTTAAATGACATGCTCATATATTCAACAAAGAAGTGAATCTTTCTAACCCAGATCCTGATAGTGCTACAACTGCTCTGACGTGACACAAACGAATACTGTACATACAACAATAACACCAACAACAAGGACTGTAGCTCAAACAACAGAGGCCTGTAGCTCAGTGGTTAAGAGCGCTCGCCTTTCGAACGAGACCCGGGTTCAATTCCAGGCAGGTCAGGGTGAAACCTTGGACGAGTTTCCTTACTTCACACACACACACACACGCAAGCGCCTAATAACAACCTCTCAAAGAAAACAGTAATAAATTGGTCATTTCAATCACGACTGTGTGTGTGTGTGTGGGGGGGGGGGGAACGCTGCTGCGCGCCATTTGGCTGCCGCGTTTCGCCCACAAATAATATACAGTCAATTCACTCGACAGTATATTCTGTGAAGCGCGTTGGAGACGCTGCCTAGGAGAGGTGAAAAGCCGCTGTTTCGAACGCGAGGATTATTATTCTGATGATTATTATTTCTATGGAGGAAATCCCATTCGTTTAAACAAAAATTCTAAACATCGAAAAAGAAAAAACGATCAAGTAATGGATCCGATTCTGTGACATTCCACCTGCAAACCGTATTCTCTCAACCTTTAACCTTTCCAATCTTAAGAGGGTTTTATCCTGGCCTGCGTAATACTCTGATAATAATTCAAACAATAACACTTGAATTCGATAAGAGCTCCCTTAGCACATCACTGAGACGCCTCAAAGCGCTTCGAGGGATTAAAGTGAATTATTATAAAGAGGGGTTTCTCTGAGAGGATATAAAGCTCAGATAACGATGGAAACGGTCAGGCATTGGCTGGATTCGAAAGGGGAATGAAATCGCGCAGCCAGTTTAGTCTTTAATGGGGAATTCGGCCCTAATCGAAAAGTTTATTTTCAAAAGATCTCTCTCTCTCTCTCTCTCTCTCTTTTTCTCTCTCTGGTCTGGTCTGGTCTGGTCTGCTCAGCGCCTTCCTCGGGTCACGTATGCACTCATTCGGATTTGTCGATTTGCTGGTGCTTTTAGCTCCGCAGTTATGATAACCCTGGCTCCACTTGAAATTGCATTAGTGAAACACTGCTGGCGTTATCCGCTCTGCTCTGCCGTGCGGCGAGAGAGATTCAGACGCGCAGCTGATCAGTGAGACTGGTTTATTTGGAACTGAGCCAGGCCGGAGTCCAGCCTTTAAAGTCACCATCGATTGACTTGCTAGCGACAGCCTCCCCCCCCTCCCCCCCACCCTCTCTCCTTGCCCACCCACCCAGTAAGAAACCCTACATTAACAGAGCCGAAACAAGTGCTACTTAACACTTTCATGTTAAATTACCCGAGGATTTATGTCCTCTGGCATCGTCATTCGTTCATTCATTCACTCATTCATTCATCAACAACAATTTGCATTTGTGTAAAGGTTTCTGTTAATTAACAAATCCTGGTATTTGACACAGCGCCTTATCACGTCTTGGAGACGTTTCAAAGCCCATCGCGGAATACACCGTAAAGCGAATTGACTTTTTGGAGGGATTATAGGTGTGTGTGTGTGTGTGTGTGTGTGTGGAGAGGAAGGAACCTTGTCCAAGGTTTTGCCCTGACCTGACCTGCCTGGATTCGAAACACAGATTCCCACGCTTTTAAGGCGAGCGCTCTAACCACTGAGCTATAGGAGTTCCACACGCGAACACAAACACAAACACACACACACACACATGAAAACTTGAGGTAGCGATCTACGCGAGAGATGCCATTGTTGGGGGTGGGGGGGGGGGGGGGGGGGGGGGGTAACTCGTTTATGGAAAGGCCCCAACTGTTCCTACTCTTAATATTGTCGATTCATTTCCTAATTCAGTTTGAAAGCGTCGCCGCATTTACATCGTATTCTGAAGGTTACACAGCGAGAGCTGTTCTTGTTTACCCTGAATCGGCAAAGAACTGGACCGAGGCGGAAAATGACTTCTAAAACACGGTCGTAACATTTCGTGCCGTTCGATGTGTTTCGGCCCCAAAGTAAATAACAATCCCTGCGTTTGATGTCGCGGCTTTTCACATGCTTATCGACGTCTCAAAGCGTTTCACGCAATGTACTGCAAAGTCGACAGCGGGCCGGGTGTTTTCGTGAAACGGGCGTAGAAATCGCTCAAAGGGGAGTGAGCGGAAACAGTTTGAAACGCCAGCGCAACTGAGGTTTATTGTATAAGATGAGTGAAAACAATTCCTTTCCCACTGCGGAGGGGGGTGGGGGGGGGGGGGCTTGGTGGAGGGGGGGAATGGAGGTGGAGGTGGTGGGGGGGGGTGGGGGAGGGGGAATGCAGAACTTGGGATTCAGAAGAACAGATTAGTGGCGAGATCTCTTTATCCTTTAACTTCATCCCTTTCGCATCACCTGAAGGCCTAAACGACTAGCCTCGCTCGCATCAGATTGTCCTCAGATGATCCAGATTAATAACAACAACAGTGCGAATAAGAATAATGATCCCGGCGTTTGATACAGCCCTTATTCACGTCTTCTGGACTGGGTCTCAAAGTGCTTCAGAGCACACACCGTAAAGTGAATTTGACTGTATGTTTTGTGGGCGACACGCGGCAGCCGATTGCGCAAAGCAGCGTCTCCCCCCCCCCCCCCCCCACACACACACAAACAGTCGTGGATTGAAATGACCAATTTTTTTTTATCGTAGTGGTTTTTTTGAGGAATTATCATTGTGCGTGTGTGTGTGCGCGTGTGTGCGCGTGTGGGCGTGTGTGCGTGTGTGTGCGCGTGTGTGCGTGTGGTGTGTGTGTGCGTGCGTGTGGGTGGAGTAAGGAAACTTGCCCAAGGCTTCTCCCTGACCTGGATTCGAGACACAATGTCTCTCACGCTTGTTAAAGGACAAGCGCACTAACCACAGAGCTACAGGAGCTCCACAATCTCTCGCCGTGTAATATAAACGAGAACGCACAATTGTCCCAAAATATAACCGTCACCGAGACAGGACAACAGGTCATGCTGGAAATTGAAGGGAGTGGGGGGAAGGGAAAAAAACAGATGGTAAAATTTGATTAGATTTCGTCCCGAAATTCATTTAAAGACAGGTCACGACCGCAGCACAGATTGTTTTCGCTCAGGATCCAGAGATTTTTAGGTTCACTTTTTTTTTTTGTGTTCAAAAATATATATATGTATAACTTGCGGTCACTCCAATCACTCCACAACGCTGTCAGCGGGGATCGCTGCCTCGCGCGCAATCAATCGGCTGCCGCGTTTCGCCCGTAACGCGGACCGTACGGTCGATTCGACTATCCTACAAAACACCCTCGGTGGACGTCTCGAAGAGGTGATAAGGCGCTGTATCCCATGCAAAGATTACGGGTATTATTATCATAATTATCGTTCCAGATGGAACGCTGGCGAGGCTGCCGTGTAATGGGGTGCCGCGCAGTGCCCGAAAAACCCATTTGTTCGCCTCAGATTAGCTGTTCACCTGCGTGAATGAGTCTCTGCATATTTAATGCTAAATCCCCTGTTAAATATAACTCTCTAATCCATCATATCTGGCATCTTTAACTGATGAAGGTTGCCAGTGGCCGGGGGACATCTGTGAACCGTATACTCTCTCGCCTCGCCGCTCTGCCCTCTCCCTCCCCCCCCCCCCCCCCCCCCTTCATTATTGAAGTGACAATAATAAATTGGTCACTTCAAGCAACCAACACCCTCAACCACTGTTTTCGTGGCTGGGGGGGGGGGGGGTGGGGGGGGACCCTGCCATGCGCAATCGGCTGCCGCGTTTCACCCGCAAATATACAGTCAATTCACATTACGGTACATTCTCAAGCGCTCTGAGACGTCGATAAGATGTGAAAAGCCGCTGGATTATTATCGTTATCATTATTATTATTGTTAGATTAAAAAAACAACAGTGGATTCAGGGACCTACTTTGGTTGATGTCTGAGCAGCTGACACAGCGAGGACTGTGTTAGAAGGCAGGGGAAGCTTTGCTGCATTGCAGTATAGCCTGCCAGCACAGGTGCCTAATTATAACTGGAATTCCTCTCGCCTGAACTGAGACGGAGAGAATCAACTGAGATGATAAAGTGTGGTCGGTCGGTCGGTCGCAGAGTGACTGGGACTGGGATGGCTGTATGTTCGCCAGCAAACTCTTTCATAATAATAATAATATTAATACCATGACTAATATAATAATAATCCTGGCATTTGATTCAGCGGCTTTTTCACATCTTGTCGGCTGCGTCTCAAAGCGCTTCACAAGATAGACTGTAAAGTGGATTGACTGTATATATATATTTTGTGGGCGAAACGCGGCAGCCGATTGCGCGCAGCAGCGTTTCCCCCCCCCACACACACACACACAAACAATCGTGGATTGAAAATGACCACGTTTTATTATTGTGGGGGGGGGTTTTTGGGGGGGGTAGACGGATTATTACTAGGTGTGTATGTTTGTGTGTGTGTGGCGTATGGAAACTTGCCCAAGGTTTCGCCCTGACCTGACCTGACCTGACCTGCCTGGATTCGAACACAGGTCTCTCTCACGAGCCCTGGCCCTAGGCGAACGCTCGGGGAACGCAGCGTGAAAGGGTATAACCGCTCTGAGTGCGCAATCGGGGCGCCGCGTTCATGCCCGCAAAGTATACCACCTCCCACCCACCGTAATCCTCTGCGCGTGTTAAGAGAACAAATCTTGGCAACAACAATGATTGTGTAGTGAATCTCAGTGGGTTCATCCCTAATGAGAGTCACCACAGATACACGGGGGGGGGGGGGGGGATAAACACAGAAGGTTTTTGTTTTTCCTAAAGACGCGACCAAAAGAAAAACAATCAGCACCCCCCTCCCCCCCACCCCCCACCACTAACCCCCCCCCCCACCCCCACCATCGGCAGTCATTCTCTTAGCCTCTCCGCCCCCCCCCCCCCCCCCCCCACCACCCCACGCCCGCGTCGGCAAACAAAATAAAACAGCTGTCATTTCGCCCACACATACACGGCCAATTCGCTCGACGGTATACTCTGCGAGGCGCTTTGAGGACGTCGGCAAGATGTGAAAAGCCTCCATATCGAGTGCAAAGGTTATTATTATTATCGTGGGTATTATTATTATTATTAGAAAAACGGTTAAATGCCATTTCCCCGACGTTGATTAGGTCAAAACCCTTCATTTGAAAACAAAAACGTGGGAAGGCTGGGAGTGTGGAGGAGGCGAGCTTGGGGGTTGCCTCTGAAACGGAAGGCGTTACCGCACGGCGCAAACTTACGTGACGTGATTTACGTTTCCCTATTCCGTGGGGTAGGCAGAGGGGGAAAAAAAAACACACCCCACAAAAGCCGTGGATTGAGAGACCCAAATCTCTTCATATTTTATGCAAAAGGCATCATTATTCCCCCCAGAAAAGCCAAACCACCGACAATAGGTTACTTACAGCGAGGGAGACAGATGTTCAATTAAATGAATCAATTAAACATTTTTCTTGCGACTGACATGAGTTATGTTGAAGTGAACGATTTATTGTTGCGTGTGTTTTTTTTTTCTCTCTTGAAGAGAATATAATCAGGTGTGTGTGTGCGTGCGTATGTGTGTGCGTGTATATGTATGTGTGTGCGTGTGCGTGTGTGTGTGTGTGTGTGTGGAGTAAGGAAACTCACCCAAGTTTTTACCCTGATCTGCCTGGATTTTGTGAGTGTCTGTGTGGGATGGGAGGAGGGAGGGGAGGGGTGGAGAGACACAGACATAGACCTACCCATGTACACAAGACAGACAGACAGCCAGACACACACGCTCAGACATACAGTGAGAGACACACACACACACGCATGCCAGATACACATACACACACAACACACACATAGACCCACACACGCACACACGACAGACAGACACGCACAAACACAGTGAGAGAGAGACACACACAGACACACACACAGAAACATACACACAGACGCACCCGCACGACACACAGACACACAGACACGACACACACAAACACAGCGAGAGACACAGACACGCACACACAGACACACACACGGCACACAGACGCACGGCACACACAGACGCACACACACAGAAGAGACACACACAGACACACACACAGAAACATACACACAGACGCACCCGCACGACACACAGACACACCACACACACAGGCACACACACGACACACAGACGCACACACACAGAAGAGACACACACAGACACACACACAGAAACATACACACAGACGCACCCGCCAGACACACAGACACGACACACACAAACACAGCGAGAGACACAGACACGCACACACAGGCACACGCACGGCACACACAGACGCACACACACACGCAGAAGAGACACACACGCGCGCGCGCGAGAGAGAAGACGAGGGACCGCTCGCTCACCTGCACGATCTCCAGCATCTCGTCGCGGCTGATGTAGCCGTTGCCGTCCAGGTCGTACATGCTGAAGGCCCACTTCAGCTTCTGCTCGAGCTTGCCCCGCGAGGTGACACTCAGGGCGATGATGAATTCCCGGAAGTCGATGGTGCCGTCGGAGTTGGTGTCGAAGGTGCGAAACACGTGCTCGGCGAACTTGGAGGCGTCTCCGTAGGGGAAGAAGTTGGCGTAGATCTTCTTGAACTCCTCGACCGTCAGGTTGCCGCTGGGGCAGTCCTTGAGGAAGCCCTTGTACCATTCCTGCAGCTCGTGGTCGGTGAACTCGGTGTTGGCGCGCAGGTCCTGCAGCACCTCGGGCCGCAGTTTGCTGTTCTGTTTGCCCATTCCGGCTCAGCTTCTGGGGAAGGACGGGGCGGGGGTTGGGGGAGGAGGAAGAGGAGGAGGAGGAGGAGGAAGGAGGAAGGAGGAAGGAGGAAGGAGGAAGGAGGGGGAGGGGGGGGAACGCACGCCACTCACGCCTGCTGGGCGCGGTGAGGTCGATAAGACGGAAGAGGGAGGGAGGGAGGGAGGGAGAAGAGGGAGGTTGAGGGAGAGAGGGCAAGGGAGGGAGGGATGGAGGGCAAGTGAGGGAGGGCAAGGGAGGGCAAGGGAGGGAGAGAGGGCAAGGGAGGGTAAGGCAGGGAGGGAAGGCAAGTGAGGGAGGGCAAGGGAGGGAGAGAGGGAGCAAGGGAGGTGGGAGATGAGGGAGGGAGGGAGGTGAGGGAGGGAGGGAGAGAGAGAGAGAGAGAGAGAGATCAGGGCCTTGCAAACCAACAACAGATCGTATTTACAATAATAATAACACTAATAATATTAATCACTTCCGTTTGATATCGAGCATCTTGATGCGCTTTGAAGCCACGTTTTATTATTATTATTATTATTATAAATCCAATCCACTTGCAGTCAGCGCCTTGTGACGTCCTCCCCACGTGAAAGGCTCCCTGTCGATTTTGTTGTTGTTGTTAGGACAGTATTAACGCACATCACCAATATCGCTCGGGTGGATAAACCTTCCCAGGCATCTCATTTACTGGCGGCTGTCACTCAAGCCTCAGCACTGATTGCTATTGAGATTTTACGACACTTTTTTCTCACATCGCCAGGACTCAGATCAGTATCGGTGTGTGTGTGTGTGTGTGTGTGTGTGTGTGTGTAACTTGCCTCTGTGTTACACACTGTGTATCTGCAGCCAATGAATATTTCAATTGAAAATAGACCGTGCAACGCGGACTTGAGTTCAATTACACCTCCCTAGCTCCCTCGCTTTCTCTCTCTCTCTCTCTGGCTCCTTCCCTCACTATCTCCCCCTCCCTCGCTCGCTCACCTTGCTGAATAAAACATCCTCCACGGCTAATCAAGCTGTGATTAGCAGGGATTTCATAAGCACTTTGTTTGAGGTATTAGTCCTGTCCTGCCTTGACCCCCAGCCTGCCCACAACCCCCCCCCACCCCCCTCACTCCCTCCCCCACCTGCTTTACCAGGTCATCACAGTGTATAAATACTCACCCACCACCTCTACCTCCAAACACCGCGCAAAGCTTTCACCTTAACTCGACGTCAGTTAATTAATCAAAGCATTCGTTGGGGGGGGTGAAATAATTACAACTGGACTGAGGCTATTAAGAATAGTCGCCCATTGGAAATCAAGTCACTGATATAGCAACCCTTGATATAGCAACCCTAACTCAACACCCCAAACGCGTCTCCACGCAGGAACTCCGCGATTACACACGCAAGTCACTCCACTTTACAGCGTAATCCCGAGACGTCCGTGCGCGCGTTACGGACGGCGTTTGGACGACCGGATCGAGGGAGGTGTTTATCTGCGGGATTTCAGGTCTCGGCTAAAAGAGACCTTCCTGTGCGCCCGTGCCTTCGGTCGCTTTCTTTGTGTGTCAAGACCTCAGCAACAGCAACAGCAGCAAGCTGCGCGAATACTGCACTGAGACGTGCAGGGAAGGCAGGAGCCAGTTCAATGCTGAATATTTTTTTTTTTCGTGTGTGTGTGTTTGCTCGGTGTTAGGAGTAAACAGAGCATTCAAACTTACTCCTCCCCAACCCCTAGAGAGAGAGAGAGAGAGAGAGAGAAAAACACACACGACTTCGGGCGGAACAGAATAACAATAAATCACGATAAAAATCCTTGCATTTTTTCATCCAGCGGCTTTTCACATCTTATCGACGTCTCAAAGCGTCTTCAAGGAATGCGCCGTAAAGTGAATCGACTGTATATATATTTGTGGGCCGAACGCGGCAGCCGATTGCTCCCAGAGGCGTTCCCCCCCCACCCCACACACACACACACAAACAGTCATGAGAACATCGATAAGGGGTTTGAATCCCTCGCGAGAGATTTACAACAACAATAATATTAATATTAATAAGCCTTCTGTTTGTCACGGCGCCTTATCGCGTCTGCGAGACGTCCCAAAGCGCTTCCCAGAATACACTGTCGAGTGCGGTGACTGTGAGCGAAACGCAGGTGAGTTTTTCTTGTTACCTGTGCCATCCTCTCAATATTTCCAATAGGAATTCAAAGCCTCCGTTCGTCACCGGGAAATCTCTAACCGCAATAACTCGGCCAGATAACTTTCAACGTGTTCACGTGAGGCAAGAGGGTTAAGGGGTGAGGTGAGGAGGGAGGGAGGGGGGGATGGGAAGGATTCAATAATAATACCTTTATCAAATCTTATGCACTGACTGGCTTAAACGGCTCTGCTGTGTTTGGAATTGCAAACCTACCGCAAAAATATTGCGAGTCAAATACGAATCTGCCACTCAGGCCTGTCCCACCGTTTCACCCACAAAAAATACAGTCAATTCACTTCACAGTGTATCCTGTGAAGCGCTTTGAGACGTCTCGATAAGGCGCTATATCAAACGCCAGGATTATTATACGATATTATTATTATTACTCCATGTGCCTAATAATAATAATATATCCAAAAAAAAACACGCAGTAATAAAATTGGTCATTTCAACCCACGACTGTGTGTGGAGTGGGGTGACGCTGCTGTGCGCAATTGGCTGCCGCGTTTCGCCCACAAATATATATCTACAGTCAATTCACTTTACAGTATATTCTGTGAAGCGCTGTGAGACATTGATAGGATGTGAAAAGCTGGTATACCAAATTCAAGGATTATTAACATTATTTTTGTTCTATTAGATCATGGCAGATGCCATTCTGTGGAAGGCTGTATACAGTGTATACCTTGTGGGCGCGAGAGAGATTTTGCTGAGTTGTGTTGCGTTGAGATAATTACTGGACAGAACTGCACTGCGGATCCAAACAGCTCGTTGAGTGTGAATGGGCGTCTGTGCGCATATTAGTGAGTCGAGTGACTCTGGGATCACCCTACTTCCGAACACTCTCTGTTAACCTCTCTGTTAACAGAGAGTCGCCTGGGCCCAGGTAAATCAAACGCCAAGAGTTTCTCTTGGAAATACTTGCTCAGAGAGTGACCTTGGCCAGACACATGATGTAATGAGCTGGGAGTTGAGAGAGAGAGAGAGAGAGAGATAGGTTCGCTTGAACAGCCATTGGGACAGTAATTACAGCAACAGGCTGTTGTTCAGTTCAACACACATTAGAGCAGGGTTTTTCGGCAAATGCTTATTTACAGGGAGTTGGGGTCTCAGATCGAGATAATCCCAATTAAAACCTAAATCGCTTGAACTGAACATGGCTACCATTGGAACAGCTATAGGTTTCTCTAGAAGACAAGCGAACGCTATAATATTAATAATAATATTAATACTAATAATAATCCTTGCATTTGATATGACGGCTTTTCACATCTTATCGACTGCGTCTCAAAGCTCTTCACTGAATATACTGTCAAGTGAAATGACGTATATATATATATATTTGTGGGCGAAATGCGGCAGCCGATTGCGCACAGCAGCGTCCCCCCCACCCCCACACACACAGTCGAGGATTGAAATAACAATAATAAAATACATACAGTCAACTTACTTCACAATATGTTCTGTGAAGCGTTTTGAGACGCAGTGTAGAAGACGTGAAAAATGATGCTGTGATTATTATTATTACTAATAGATAATACAGATCAGCCATACAGTGGCAGAACGGTCTTGAGGGGCTGAATGGCTTGCTCCTGTTCCTAAGTGACTTGGTTTTTTTTTTGGTTCGGCTGAAACTCTGACAGTGAACGAAACTCTCCCACGCAAAGCAAATCCAACGGCAGCTACCCGGCTGTCTACAAAAACACTGAATCACAAAATCGATAGGAGTTGAACAATCTGCGGCTCTCATTACACGACTTGCAAAAGTGCAATGATTGCCAAGACGTTAATTTTCCAACCCATTTAACAATTCTGGGGCAAACATTGTCAAATGTCCCATCTATATATATTTATATTAAAAAATCAAACCTCATCTTTTCTCTTTCCCCCATTTCCAGAAATTAAAGTTGTCTCATTCCCAATAATCCCTCCCCCCCACCAAAAACCCCGCAATAATATAATTGGTCATTTCGAACCATGACCGTTTGTGGGGGGGGGGACGCTGCCGTGCGCAATTGGCTGCCGCGTTTCGCCCACAAATATATACATAAACAGTCAATTCGCTTTACAGTATATTCTGTGGAGAGCTCTGAGACACAGTTTAGAAGACGTGAAAAAGCGCTACATCAAATTCAAGGATTATTTTTCAACAATTGTTATTTTAGATATTGTTTTTTTAAAAACACAAGTTAAACAGACACGACGCGCGGTTTTCTCATGGGAAAAGTACGAAATAAAATAATCTCATTCCCATTATTCCTGACACACTCCGGGCCTCACAGACTCGCAACTATCAAGTCAAGGGCAGTCCCAACCCACAGCAGTTGATGAGTTGGGGACATGAATTTGGAGGAAGAGAGTTTTCTTCTCAGCCTTAGCGAGCGAGAGTGTGAACAGGAAGGTTTGGCTCAGTTGGACAAGCAGCGACAACATCAACAACAACAATAGCAACTGGCATTTAGAATTGACTTTAAAAGGGCAGATGGTTTTAAGTTTTCTTTTAGCAAAGGAGAGGTGAGAAGAGGTTTGGCACACCGTAAAGTTCCAGGTGAATGTTCCCTCCGTGGAACCTCACTGAAAGGCTTCCGTTGGGATTGCTTGCCTTGATCCAGATGAAAGAGATCAGACTGCTATTCAAACCGTCAAGTCAGTCATTAGAGGGTGGGGTGGGGCGGGTGGGGGTTTGAACTCCTAGCGATGATAATGCCAGCCAGCCATCATCAACAGAGTTTGGGAAAAAAGATGAGCGAGGCGGGCTGAAAGGGATATCATTTGGGCAGCAGAGTCGGTCAACGAAATTGGTGTCATCATTTGCCCAAGGCAAGTCCACCCTTTGACACGTATATTTACCTGCAAATTTTCTATGGTGTAACCGCAGTATTCCCCCCTGAACCAAAACACTCACTGGAGTGGAATTGACTGTGCATGCTTCGATGGCGATTGCACGGTGTCTTGGGGGAGGCACACACACACACACACACACACACCCAGCGCAGACAGCTGGAACGAGTGCGGAGGAATAACAAAACAGGTTTGTTTGTTTTTTGATTTTTCGAACGGGGTTGCGTATACAGGGACGGCGCTCGGCGATGATTCACGGCAGCAGTCGAGGTTCGGGGCTCACGGTGGCCTTCAACAAGCTTTGCGTTCGCTCAGCCGGGTTAAAGCAACGACAAACAACAAAATCACGCTTGTATAGATAGCGCCTTTTCGCGTGAGCAAGAAGTTAAAAATCACAATTTCTTCCATAATCCATTGCCCAGTCCACGAGAGTGAAGATAGGCCAGTAGGTGATCGAGTGGTGATTTGATGAGCTAGGGCCTCGGGCCTGTAATCCTGTCTATTTACAGCGTCTTGGGACGTCCCCCCGACGTGAAAGTCGCTCGATAAACGTTGTTGTTGTTGTTGTTGTGCTGTCTTGAAAGGCTCGAGGAACAAAATCCAAATCCAATCCAAATTTAGTATATTTTCTAGTTCCATTCCAAATCCTGTGAAAGTGACTCTTCTGATTCAAGCTCCCTGTAGTCATCAAGTCATCCACCCCTTGCCACAGTCCGTGACCACGAACAGTGAAGGAAAATAGTCGCAATCGAATGCTAAACACGTCTGATAGACTGATGGGTGGGAGGGGGGGGGGTTGGGGAGGAATTCACAGCAAAAAAAAACTGGTTGCAGCTATCCACAGGTATCTGTCCCACAGAGATGGCTTTATCGGATCTGCCGATAGTCAATTTTCACTCAAGGGTTTGTGGACCAATAAAAGTACCAATTTCCTGCTTTGAATTTCATGTCGACTTCAACCTTCAACCTCACACTAACGTACAAATCCCGCTTGTGTCCCACAGATCCATCTACAGATCACATTGGAAGACCTTCCTCTTTGACCGTACCTTTGGTCACTTCCTCCCCCCGCGCGCTCTCTCTCTCTCTCTCTCTCTCTCTCCCCCTCACTGGTTCGGATTCAGGCTCCTTCACTGCTGAGCGCTCCGAGACACTGCGCGTTAGAGAAATGCAAGTTGCTGTGGGGGGGAAAGGGGATGAGTGTATGGCAATTTTAGAACACAACAACAACAACAAGAAATTGAGAACAAGAGTAGGCCATTCGTACCCATTCACTATCGAGCTTGATAAGGACTCAGTAGGTCGGAGAGATAGGAGGCGGGGAGGCAAGGCTGTGAATGGCCTGGAAAGTGAGGTCGAGGATCTTGAATTGGATCCTCTGGGGGATGGGGAGCCAATGGAGCCGGGCGAGGGTGGGAGTGATGTAGTCTCACTCAGCCTAGTGAGGGAGAGGACACGGGCTGCAGAGTTCTGGATGACCTGCAGCTCGTGGAGGGAAGGCCGAGGAGAACATATCCCTCAAGAGCGTGGCCGTGTTTACTTTGGGGGCTGTCAGCTTCGATGTTCTAAAGACAATTAAACATTTAATCCGCATGACAAAGCTTAAAATATCTTCGAGCCTTCTTACATCTTCACACGAACCAGATTAATGCAAAGGGCTGCCTACCCACGGCAGGCCATCGCGAAAGTTTTTTTTTGGACAGGTTTCCAAGATCAGGGAAATGATAAAATTATTAATAATAATAATAATATAATCCTCGCATTTGACATCCTGCCTTGTGGCAAAATCTTCCTCCCTCCAAAATACTCAGCCACTTCACTTGACAGTCTATTTCTGTCCAGCGCTTTGAGGCGTCTAGAAGATGCTCAAATGGGAGGATTAATACTATTGTTATCATCGTGTCTTGCCAGGATTGAGGGACTTCAGCTATGAGGAGAGGCTAGATAGGCTAGGGTTATTCTCTCTGGAGCAGAGAAGATTGAGGGGAGACCTAATAGAGGTTTATAAGATCATGAGGGGTTTCGACAGGGCAAATAGAGAAAAACTATTTCCACTCGTGGGTGAATCTGTGACTTGTGGTCACAGATTTAAAATAGTTTCAAGGCGAAGTAGAGGGGAGCTGAGGAGAATTGTTTTTCACTCAGCGAGTTGTTGGAATCTGGAATGCATTGCCTGAAAAGGTGGTGGAGGCTGATTCGATAACAACTTTTAAAAGGGAATTAGATCTTTATTTAGGGAGAACGGGTCTATTAGGCTATGGGGAGCGGGCAGGGCAGTGGGATTGAATCGCAGTTTTCAAAGAGCCGGCACAGACTAGATGGGCCGAATGGCCTCCTTTTGTGCCGTAAAATTCTATGATTCTATGATTCTATGATTCTATGATTCTATGTCTTGGAGGCGCTGCACACAATATAATGTGAAGCAGACATTTTTGAGGGAGAAACACGGCAGCCAATTTGCTCAGCGCAGTGTGTCCCACAAACAGTCACGGATTGAGTGACCAAATTATTATTTTTATTAATAATTAAGGGGTGGCGGCAGGGAGGAACGAGGGGCAAGGGGGGGGGGGGACGGGGGGGACGTATTGAGGGATTATTGCCCCCAGAAAACAAACCGCCAATCGACTAACATCGAGGCAGGTTCCTATTTACTGCTGGGTGAACAGACATTTTTTTTTAATATAGACCAGGGTGAGAGTGGAGGAGGGTGGAGGGGGAGGGAGGTGGGGGGAGGTGGGTGGTGGTGGGGAAGAAAAAACGTGACCACAATCCCTTCCTATCACCAGCTGCAGCCTAGAAACCAGGTCAAATGGAAAGCTCACTTCTCATTCTCTATTCAATTGCATTTCCAATATAGGTTAACCCTCCCGACAGCGACGGAATGACAACACGAGCGGTGTCTGCAATCTACTGCTATCGTTATGAACTGGATCGAGGCCCCCCCCCCCCCCCCCACCCCCACCCCCACCGTCTATATTGTAGCTTCCTAAATAATCTCTGGTTGCCACGCAATGGAAATGTCAACGACCCACCCGTCTACCCCTACAACCTCACCCCCCCCCCCAAACCACCCCCACCCCATCCCCCCCACCGCCACCTTTCAGTCGCATTGATGGCAGGCGGTGGATCACACTGTGCGAGTCCTGGCCTGGTTTTTTGGTTGATTGATGTGGGTTTCGTGCTATTTGTGCAGACTATTAAACTGAACCTCATCGGTGCCTCTGCACGCTCCGTCCACCAGGCCCAGGCCGCTGGCTTTCACAAGCACAAACGCTGGTGTGTGAACCCTCCGACTTTTGCTTCACATGTTTCCACACACATACACACACACACACACGTCTGTCTGTCTGTCTTGTCTGTCTGTCTGTGTTGTCTGTCTGTCTGTCTGTCGATAAATTGGAGACGGAACAGGCTGGAGGGGCTGAGTGGCCTACTCCTCCTGTTCCTACGTCGAGAGGCCTCAAAGCGCTTCACAGAGTTATACCGCAAAACCGATTCGCCATATATTTCGGGGGCGAAAAGGTACATTTTAAGGGACGTGCTGCGCCCGACCTGAAACTATTATTGCTCGAGGTTTGTGGATTTTTAAAAATACATCATAATTAGCGCGAAGAAGATTGTGATCACCACAGGTTTGAGTGAAGTCTTCAGTTCCTACCTACTTGCCAAAAATAACACTGTTCAATTCCCTGTTCGAAGAGGAGGTCACTCCAAGGTGATCCCATTAAAATACTCAGGCCTGTGAAAAGTGGATAATTAGATAAAACTTATCAGATGTTACATAAGTTACATCAGCGCACAGTGTAAATTGCTCACCTTACCCAATCCCTCGCCTCCTTCAAAGTCCGTATTCAAGACACACCTTTTCGATCGGGTGGGTGGGGAGGGAAGGGGGAGGGGAGGGGGAGGGGAGAAGGGTTATGGGAGGGGTGGGGGGGGGGGGGGGGGTGCGCGTGAGAACGCAGGAATCCGGAAAAGGAAACGAACCGCAAAAAGTTCGCAAGAGAAATATGGCGCAGAACGAAACTTTACAAACCAGGCTATAGCTGCTAGGCTGCAAAATAAAATACATGTGCCAGTAACTGAGGGGGGGGGGGAAACGCAATGAATCATAAAACACTCACCCGCTCGACTTGCAAGTCATTCTACTCTGCCGCAAGCAACACGTAATGCCGACGCAGACTTAGTACAATCGTGAATGGGTGGGTGTGGGGGGGTGGGGGCTGTGTGTGTGTGTGTGTGTGTGTGGGTGGGGGGCATGTCGAAAAAAGTAAAGGTCATTATACTCCCACCCTCTCAGACTTCCATCTCAGCGGAGCTCTCTCTCTCGCTCTCTCGCTCTCTCTCTCTCTAGCTCTCTCTCCCTCTCCGAGGTTTTGATGAAGCGAATCGCACTCGTTCGGATTCCCACCTGTGGTTTAACAGCGCAGGGGATTCCCACTCAGATCACAAGTTAGCTGCGCTGTCAAAAAAACAACAACCCCCCCCCCCCCCCCCCCCGTGTGAGTGGCAATTTGAGCCGCCACTCGGTTGGGCTGGGTATCTGGTCTGTGGGTGACAGATGGAGGCTGCGATCCTCTCCCTCGAGTCTCTCCTCTCCTGTCCTGGTCTAGCTCGACAGATGGTTTTTTTTTCGCCCACGGGAAAGACACACGCGGGCAGGCCTTCTATTCTGTCACGCGCTTTGAGACGTCTCGGAGATGCGACAAGCCAAGGGGCGATATCAAACGCCAGGATTATTACGATCGCACACGAGTCATTGTAGGCAGAGAGGGTCACACAGACAGGCAGAGACACACAGACAGACACACAGACACACACACGAAAAAGTGTTTGTGCGTTTACCTTCATGTAGAATTATCAATGAGGGAATGAGGTCAGGGTGATCTAAAAAAAATATCAGAGAGCGCAAATCAAAGAGTTGTTTGCCCTAAATCTCTGACCCTGGAAGTATTTTAAGTGAAGGGCTCTTTAACAATGATAATAATACAAATAATAATAATCCTGGCATCTGATGCAGCGTTTTTCACGTCTTCTCGACTGTGTCTCAAAACGCTTCACAGGATATTCTGTCAAGTGAATTTGACTGTATATTTGTGGGCGAAACGCGGCAGCCAATAGCGCACAGCAGCGTCCCCCACAAACAGTCGTGGTTTGAAATGACCAATTTATTATTTTGTGGAGGGATTATTATCAGGCGTGTGTGCGTGTCTGTGTGTGCGTGTCTGTGTGTGTGTGTGTGTGTGGAGTAAGGAAACTTGCTCAAGGTTGCTTCCGACCTGAGAATCGAACCCAGGTCTCTCGCGTGCAAGGCGAGTGCTCTAACCACTGAGCTACAGGACTCCACACACTCTATTTGTTTGAGGAAATCTCCCACGAAAGTCGAGATCCTGAATTCAGTGCAGCTCGATATCATTTGTAAGTTTGGTTTGGAAAGGTTTTATTTTTCGAGGGGGGATTATGTGAAGAGTCCAAATTTTAATTAAGAGCATTATGCACATACATCCAATACACAAAAACCTGGGATTACTGGATTACAGACTTAATAACATCCTACCAACGAGCAACGATTCACTGGAAAGAATAACAATATGCATTAAGTGTGTGTGCGTGTGTAAATTGTGATGGAATGGGGAGAGAGAACAAGAGAGGGGAGGAGAGAGAGAGATGAGAGAAAAATAGGCAAGAGAAGAGGTAAGAATAATAATTATAGTCCTTGGATTTTCTAGAGCGCTTTTCAGGTCTTCTCTACTGTGTCTCAAAACGCTTCACAGAATAGACTTTAAAGTGAAATGGACTGTGTATATATATGTGGGCGAAACGCGGCAGCCAATTGCGCACAGCAGCGTTCCCCCCCCCCACCCCACAAACCGTCGTGGATTGAAAACGATCAATCTTTTTTATTGATGTGTTTTTTTGGGGGACGGATTATTATTCGGCGTGTGAGTGTGTGTGTGTGTGTGTGTGGTGTGTAGGGAGTAAGGAAACTCGCCCAAGGTTTCTCCCTGACCTGCCTGGATTCGAACCACAGGTCTCTCACGCTTGTAAGGCGAGCGCTCTAACCACTGAGCTCCACAGGAACTCGAGGATCAATCATGTAACTACAAGAGACAAGTGGTGAATTGGAATCAGAGCAAGTGAAGTCACCGCGAAGGAGTTCTGGGCAAACAAGAGATATGACAGGATCAAGTGGCTTCCTTACTCTATAATCACCCCCCCACCCCACCCCCCCCCCCCCCCCCCACCTCGCCCCATGCTGCAATTTGTGTAATAACCAGCTCAGGAAAAGCCAAGAAGAGGTGTTTCCGCAGCAATAAACGTCTCTGAGGATGTCACGTTTCAATCAAAATGTCTCCCTTTGCTCCAAAAACCTACACTTACCAGAAGATTGGTTGGGTCTTTTCAAAGGAGGAGAGAGAGAGAGAGAGAGAGAGATGGGGAGGGAGAGAGAGAGGCTGGGATAATTCGAACACAAGACCCAAAAGCTCAAGGTTTCAATCCAACAGCCTGTCCTCAATTTGGAATAAATATTCTGTTAATGTTACATTTCATTCCCAAGTCAGTGGGTGGGGAGTGAGGGGTTGGGAGGGTCAGGGGTTGGGGGATGAGGGGCGAGAGGGTGGAGTGAGGGGGTGGGAGATGAGGGCGAGGGTGAGGGGCTGGTGAAGTGAGGAGGGGGTGAGGGGTGGGGGGTGAGGGGGGGGAGTGAGGGGTGGGGGTGAGGCATGGTGGGGGTGGGGAGTTCTGACAACAACAACAAAGTTAAACCTGTGAAGCACTTTGAGACGTCTAGAAGTAGACGTCGCAAATGCAAGGAGTATTATTATTATTATTAAATCACAGCAGCGATGAAATGAAACCACACTGAGGGTTAATTTATGGGGTTTATTAGCTCCAAGATTAATCCTGTGGGTGGTTGATTTCATCCTCTCTCTCTCTCTCTCTCTCTCTCTGTGCCCATCCCCCACACACTCTGGAACTCTCAAGTCCTTCCTCTTCGATCTGCCCTCCTAACTCTCCCTGCCTTTCTACTCTCCTTCCCCCCTCCCCGCCTCCTACCTCCCTCCCTTTCCTCCTCCCCCCCCCCCCCAATGACTTGAGCACCTCGAGACGTCCTCCCAACATTTAAATGTAATTTAGTTGTTGTTGCTGCTGCTGAGCAAGTGGCTTCGAACAGCCTTTGGTGAGAAAACTAATGAAAGTCTGAATAGAGGAAGTGTTCGGATGACTGGCTGCTACCTTTTCTCGGGCCATTCAAGAAGGATTTTAATTCTCATTACGCCGGATTCCATTACTATCCCTCTCACACGTCAGTCAAACAAATGGCCCGGAGAGAATAGAGAACGGTTGCAATCGAACGACGGGTCCTTCATTTAATAAATAATAATAACGATAATCAATCCTGCGTTTTGATAGAGCGGCTTTTCACACCTTATCGACGTCTCAAAGCGTCTTCACAGAATGTATACCGTCAAGTGAACCGACTGTGTATATATTTGTGGGCGAAACGCGGGCAGCCGATTGCGCACAGCAGCGTTTCCCCCCCCCCCCCCCCACACACATACACACAGTCGTGGGTTGAAATTACCAATTTTATTATTGTGTTTTTTTGGGAGGGATTATTATCAGGCGCGGTGTGTGTGTGTGTGTTGTGTGTGTGTGTGTGTGTGTTAAGTGAAACTTGCCCAAGATTTCACTCCTGATCTACCTGGATTCAAACACACTAGGTCACGCGCTTGTAAGGCGAGCGCTCTAACCACTGAACTACAGGAGCTCAACACTATTTTCGAAGAGAAACAGACAGACAGACAGCCAGCCAGGCAGGCAGGCAGACAGACAGACAGACAGACAGAGAGAGAGAGAGAGAGAGGAGAGAGAGACAGAAATCTCTGGGAAGCAAACTAATTCTGGTTTTGATTGCAACTGAAATTGGCAAGAGTCCGGGATTGTTCAGGTCAGGCGTGGACCGTAGCTGAGGAAATATTACGCAGAGTTTCTGAGAGGATAGGGTCTGGCTGGAATTGACAACAGGAGAGAAAGACGATTGTCGGATTGAGGCTGAAAGTGATGCATCGAATGGAATTGGAAGCGCAGGAACCCAAGGCAACGATAAGTGGAATCTATCGCAATATCAGTCAGTCAATGGGGAATGGGGGCCCAGGTGGGAATTAAATAAACTCTGGGCGATAAACACAGTACTTTTTACTGTAGAGAGAGGGAGAGAGAGAGAGAGAAAGGCAGTCAGATTGACGTGAAGTGATCCATTCCCATGGAAACAATTCTCAATCCAATCGCTCAAATTCAAGATTTTCATGGATGTGAGCGAGAGAAAAGAGAGAGAGCGCGAGAGGGAGAAATACAATAAGACTCCTGAATGTTCGAGAGCAATAGAATAAACCATACTGTGAGTCCAATATCTTATAACCAGTGAGCAATAATTGAAGCACTGCAAATAGAGGGTTTGTGTTTGCGGATTGAAATGAACAATTCATTACTTTTTGTGGTTGGTTTCGTGAGGGATTATTATCAGGCGCGTGTGTGTGTGTGTGTGTGTGTGTGTCTGTGTCTGTGTGTGTGTGTGTGTGTAGAGTGTAAGGAAACTTGCCCAAGGTTTCGCCTGACCCTGACCCGATCGATCGCAAGACGAGAACTGAAAACGCCAAGAAGGGTTCAGGTTCGAGCTGAATGCGCGTTGTGGCGTCCTGTCACCTGGCGAGGTCAGAGAGGACCCGGGTTCGTATCCCCAGGCAAGTGGCGGAAGGGTGCGGGGACGGGGGTGTGGAAGGGGGGGGGGGGGGGGGTGGAGTGAGAGGAAGAGGGGGGTGGGTGTGAGGGGTGGGGGGGGGGAGAAAGGGGAAGACAAATCCTAATTTCCATCAAGGTGAGGAAACTGTAGATGCAGTTTTGCAAACCGTGTTGTTGTTGACGATATATTTTATGTGTGTGTGTATATAAAAGCGCTTCACGGGACACATTGTAAAAGTGAATTGACTGTGTATTCGGGGGGGGGGGGGGGGGGGGGGCAAAATATCTTACAGCACAAAAGGAGGCCATTCGCCCCATCGTAGCTATAAACAGCTCTCCGAAAAAAACTAGTCCCACTCCCCAGCGCCTTCGGACGTCCTCCGCGCACGTGAAAAAGCGCTCGATAAATGTAATTTTGTTGTCGTTGTTGTTGTTGTCGTCTTAGCCCCAAAAATCCTTCTCAAGGGTTAGAGCGCTCGCCTTACAAGCGAGAGATCCTGGTTTCGATTCAGGCGGGGGGGGGGGGGGGGGGGGTGGTGGGTGAAACCGTGGGCAGTTTTTCCTTACTCCGCACGCCCCTCCTCAAAATAAGAGAATCGGTCATTTCAGTCCACGGCCGTTCGTGGGGAGGGGGGGGGGGGGGGGGAGGGATGCCGCCGTGGGTTGAAATGACCGATTTCTTCTCTCTGGTTCAGGGTCAGACTCCGCTGCTGTCAGGTATTCCGGGACAGCGAGGACACGAGCAAGAAACGAGGTACTGTACATCGGCAAACCAACACACAGGAGCAGATGGAATCCAACGCTTAATGTCTCACCAGCATTGTGAGGGGAGTACGTGTCAAATGTGTGAGGAAAACTGCAAAGTCTTTGGCAAACAGCGGGGAAACTCGCAGATAATAAGTTTAAAATAGACAAATGTCGTCGACACTGATATTCACCGCACCCCCCCCCCCCCTCCCCCGCCCACCCGTGTACCTCCCCACCACCCTCTGCTCATGTCCCCCTCCTGACCCGCCTCCCTGCCCTCAACACTCGGGAACTCCATCCCACAGTCCCTTTGCCTCGCTCCCTCCCTCGCCTCCTTCAAGGCCGCTCTCAAGACCCTCCTCTTCGACCGTGCCTTCTGCTGCCCTCCCAACCTCTCTCCCCACCCCTCCACTCCACTCCCCTCCCAACTCTCTCCCTCCCCTCCCCTCCCAACTCTCCTCCTCCCCTACCCACTACCTGCCCTCCCTGCCTTGGGACGTCCTCCCCGACATGACGAGTTGCTCTATGATGTCACTTTGTTGTTGTTGTGGACAGCCCAACCCAAGTCCTCCAGCGGCAACTGAACAACCAGGCTCCTCACCAAGAGGAGGTGTTGTGGTTAGGATTTATTGGCTGTTTCTTTGGGTCTCATCATTCCCATCAACCACATGGCATCTGATAATAATAATAATCAGACCAAACTGTGTCTCTGATACGGGGTCTTCGAAACGTCTCACGAGTGTTTTCACGGGTTTTAATAATAACACTGATAACAATCCTCGCATTTGATCTCGCGCTTTTCACATCTCTCAGCGTCTCACAGGATATACTCTCGAGGAATGGGACGCACAGCGGTTTTTACCGTCACGTGTAGTGACTGTACACTTTGTGGGCGAAGCGAGCAGGCAATTTACACACGCCGCACGCAGCAGCATCCCACAAACAGCGGTGTTATGTAGATGGCCACACTTGTTACGTAGGCAACAGAGAGACGCACAGAGGCATCGTAGTCATGCGGTATAGATATCCTCGCTGCTCTCTCTCTCTCTCTCTCTCTTTCTCGCTCTCTCTCCCTCTCTCTCTCGCTCGCCCCAACGAGATCTTTATCATCGTACAGGCAATCGGGAACAGTAGCGATGATTGAGATGTCAGATATCCACTTTGGGTTGGCGGAGAAATCAATATTCTCCTCAGTATTTATCACATCGATAAATCATACCCACACTCGTACCTGCGTCTTTTGGGGGGGGGGGGGGTTTGGGGGTGGGGGGAGTGCGCGTTTTTTCCTTCGAAGCCTTCGAGGTCGGGTTCCGGCCTCGGTATCGCTTTAACTTTCCGTCCGCTCTCGAGAACACACGGTCAGCGCACGTTCACGATGCGCACGGTGTCCTGAAGCGCTTTTGAGACGCGAAGCCCGGGAGACTTTCACGCGTTTTCACGTCTTCTGGACTGCGTCTCAAAGCGCTTTCGCACAATACCCCAACAGTCCTCCATTCTGTTTCATCAAGAGACTGAAATGCCGTCGTGTGAATGAAGGGCATTCTGTGACACACCTTCTAGGTTCTGATGGGTCTGAAGTTTTCGTGTGGAAAGTACCACTGTGTGTAATCTGACTGGGTGTAACTCAGCTAAAGGTCGTGGCCAGTTTTACGAATGTTCACAGATTTCTGAAATCATTCCTGTTTCAATTTCTCTCTCTCTCTATCAGATCTCCGCGTCCCACAGAATTGCCCAGAATCAAAACGTTAGCAGGATTAAATCCATGACTCTTCTAAGATTAGATCCTACATTCATGGGAAGAGAACAGAGTGAAAGCCAGAATACGTGGAAGCCATTTTCCCATGAACTGGCAGATGATCTGCAGATCCCCTGCCCTTCCTTTACTGGGGGAAAGGTGTCTTACAGCGACACCAAGCTACTCTCACCAGCAAATTAGAAAGAAAGTTTGTGATCGGTTAACCACTTAAACCACTGTGAACGTTGGTAAAGCTCGCCCCAAATTATTGGCAATGAGTGAGACACAAATTGGAAGGTAACAGGACTGAGCTAGGACCCTACGCTCTTGAAAGAGATATCTTGGAGGGACCTTCTAGAGGTGAATAATATTATAATAATCCTTACATTCGATATAGGGCCTCATCACGTCTGTGAGACGTCTCAAAACCCTTCACAGAGTAGACTGCGATGTCAGCTGGGCCGTGTATTTTTTCGCTGGGGCGAGAGGCGAAAAGGTAAGTAAGGTATATTACGTGGGATCGAGGACGTACGTAAACGCAGAGCAATAATAGCGTTGGACGCGCACAGAGACAGCGGAACGAGAGGACACGGGTTTTGAGTTACCAAGGACAGCCAACATGAAGTATTTCTTTACCCAGAGGGTAATGAACAACTGGAATAAGTTACCAGGAAAGGTCTCTGCAGCCAGGACATCAGGACTCATTTACAAAACAGCTCGATGCTGGGAGAGAGAGGAGGGGAGGGAGGGAGGGAGGAGGGGAGGGGAGGGAGGATATTCTGGATGGATGTCACCCACAAGCTGAAAGGTCATTCTTCATTCCAAACCTCCCTGGTGATCTTGTGACTCGTGTGATTTTTCAATCAATTTGACAGAAAAGGTGGCGACAGAAAAGGTGGCTGAACAGGGAGCCTGAATAAGTGGCGGAAGGGGGGGGGGGTGGTGGGGAGAGAGCGATGCTGCCGGGAATAAAGACATTGCGAAGCATTTGGATACAATAAGGCGCTAAAATCAAATCCAAGGATTCATTTTTTTTTAAATTAATTGAAAAATTAAAATAAGATTTTTGGCAGCGGCTGAGATCAGGCCTGAGTGTTGCCTAATTTCCCAGTCACGTTCCCTTCCTTGATGAATTTGAGCTATTTTGGGAGGAAATAGGCTTATTGCACACATATACACACACACACAGACACAGACACACACACAGATACATACACACACAGACACACACAGACACTCCTTAAATAGATCCCGAAATAAGAGCCTTGAAAGGTCTCGGGTTTATATGAATGTGTTAAAAAATGGGGGGGAAAAATTGGTCACTTCAATCCACGGCTGTTTGTGGGGGGGATACACCGCTGTGCGCAAACGGCTGCCGCGTTCCGCCCACAAAATACGCAGCCAATTCACTTGAGAGTATATTCTGTGGAGAGCTCTGGGAAGATATCGATCATACACGCTCACTCGCGCACACATCCACACAGCACACAACAACACACACGCGCGCAGGCACGCGCGCGCTCGCACGCACTCGCACGAATGCTGTCCGATGGCAAGACAGGCGGAAACGTACAGTCAAATCCTGGTTCAGCTCTGCGTGTGTGAGCGATGATAAGGCCAGAGCAGGGTAATCGAGGAGTGTGTGCTGCCCTCCAAATTAGTCAAGCTCTTTTATGAATAAGTGTTCTAATCAGTGGGGTGTTTAGTGCTCCAATCGTCAATTCAGTAAATTCCACCGGCAATGCCAGTTAATGAAACCCAATCTCTCGCTTAACCCCCGCGGAAGCAAATTCCACACAGCTAACAGCACAACCAGCAAATTGTTTAAGCTGAAAATAGGCTGCGATGCCTTATAGCCACACACACACACACACACACAAAACACACGCATACACACACACATGCACTCCGCACACAACACACAATCACACATGAAACACACACACACACTCTGCACACAACACACAAACACACTCATACACACACAAAGCACAGACATACAAACACACCCCTCCGCAGACAACACACAAACACACACACACAAATACACACACAAAACACACGCATACGCACACCACTCCACACACAACACACACACACCCACAAAACACACGCATACACACACACCACTCCGCACACAAACACACGCATACACACACAAAACACACGCATACGCACACCACTCCACACACAACACACAAACACACACATACACACACCCACATAACACACGCATACACACACTACTCCGCACGCAACACACTCACGCACGCATACACACACACACTCTGCACACAACACACACACACCCATTTATACACAAATGGAATCACAGCTCAGCGACAGGATAGAACGAATGACCCACAAAAAGGGGGAAACTGGAGGTGGTACAAGTCTTTCACACATAAAGACAAGTGTCATTAGTCCCTGGATCAATTCCTCCACACCAGGAACATCGAGATTGATTAAACCGGCTCTACAGAGATTTACAAGCACACAACACACACACACACACACACCACACACACAACACACACACACACACACAGAGCCGTGCAATAGCATTAGATACAGCAATGTGGTGGAATGCCCAGCGTATAGAGGAGTAACGGGGAGTGAAAACCACACAACAAGGAGGGCAGGCTCTCTCTCTCTCTCTCTCTCTCTCTTAAGACGTAACAAGATATGCGGTAAATAGTTATTTTCTCTCTCTGTGTTGGGAGTGTGAGCAGCTCGGGGAGGTGGGGTGGGGGGGGGGGGGGTATTCTCACACAGCGAGACGCGGTAACGGGGTTTCAGGTCAAGTTGTACAGACGTTCGTTCTTGTGTTAAAAAAAAGAAAAACACTGAAGCGAGAAAACGACGCTTGTACAGACAAGAGCCTTTCACGACAAGGACGACGTCCCCCCCCCCCCCCAGGCCCTGGACAGTTAAACGGTGATGGGTCCGTCGAAGAGGAAAGTCTTGAGGCAAGACGTGAAGGAGGCCAGGGAGGGAGGGGGGTGTGTGGGGGGGGGGGGGGGGGGCTTTAAGTGTGAGGACCAGACAGTTGTGGATCGAGTGACCAAATGACCGTAATTGATTTTGTCATTACCCCCTGTGAAGGCAATCCGCCAATCGACAAACGACCAGATTTCTATTTCCTGCTCGGCAAAGAGGAGGCTTGGGGAGTCGGGAAACTCGCCCACAAACTTTCGTTCCTGCCCGGGAATCGAACCCGGGTCCCCCCCCTGGCTTGTGAGGCCAGCGCTCCCCAGTTATGGATGATAAAAACACAAGGTCAAGTATCATTAAAGTTATTGAACTGTCATGGACATGGCTGCGGAGCCCAGGAGGAGAACGGGGTTCAACGAGGCGACCATTATTTTTTACGAGGGGTGAGTTACTCGT
Source organism: Hydrolagus colliei (assembly GCA_035084275.1). Classification (NCBI taxonomy): domain Eukaryota; kingdom Metazoa; phylum Chordata; class Chondrichthyes; order Chimaeriformes; family Chimaeridae; genus Hydrolagus; species Hydrolagus colliei. The sequence goes on along the minus strand of CM068763.1, from coordinate 11,788,686 downwards.
GGAGCTCCTGTGGCTCGGTGGTTAGAGCGCTCGTCTTGCGAGCTGGGGAGACCTGTGTTCGAATCCAGGCAGGTCAGGGCGAAACCTTGGGCAAGTTTCCTTACTCCACACACACACACAAACGCGCGCGTCTAATAATAATCCCTCCAAAAAACCCACGATAATAAAATTGGTCATTTTCAATCCCACGACTGTTTGTGGGAGGGACGCCGCTGTGCGCAACTGGCTGCCGCGATTCGCCCACAGATATATACGGTCAATTCACTTTACAGTCTACTCTGTGAAGCGCTTTGGGACGTCGATAAGATGTGAGGAGCCGCTGTCGACAAACGCAAGGATTATTATTATTGTTATTACCTCAGGGTTTAGTGTGCGCGGTGTGGCAGTAAATCTGTGACATTAGCGCGAGTTATTTTTTGCCCGGCTCGCGTCAGGGAAACATCTAATTAGCCGTGAATTGTCACGGGCTGTGTCTGTGGGACTTTGCCGCATGTGCGTGTATGTGTGTGTGTGTGTGTGTGTGTGTGTGTGAGGGTGTCTGTGTGTGTGAGTGAGAGAGAGGGAGAATTAGCTGACAGTAAATCCTGTGTATCACTTTTCCCCTCAAAATTAGAAGGCCTTATATCACTTGCAAAAGATTATTCCAGTATTATAATATTATTATCGCTGTTGTCAATGTATCAAGCAAAAAAAAAGTATCGTGGACACAAGATCTCTCTTTTTCTGGAATGAAATCAGCCAAATCTGTCCTGTCGTGTGTTTTTTTTTTAAAAAAGGAAAATGAAACGATTTGAAGTCTTTTGCCTGACTTGTACAGCTGTGAATGTGTGCGCGTGTCTGTGTGTGTGCGCGTGTCTGTGTGTGCGTGTGTGTGCGCGTGTGTCTGTGGGTGTGTGCGCGCGTGTCTGTGGGTGTGTGTGTGCGCGCGTGTGTACAGATCCCATTGCATTCACGCGATAGGCAAACGCACAGGGAACAACACACACAGCCAAGGTATTTACTTCCCAGCCGTTAATCAGCGTTTTCGCAACGTTTACAGAGGCTGTGTGCCTCATAATGAACTGGATTACCACTCGATAAATTGACAGCAATTAAATAAATCCTCCAATTTGCCAGTCGCCAAGCATCAAGGGCAGACAATTTGGTCATTAATTCCCTGCGTGGCTCTCTCACCCACCAGCAGAAAAACAAGAATTCCTTGAGTCCGCGAAGCCGTCCTCTCTCTCTCTCTCTCTCTCTCTCTCTCTCTCTCTCTGCCCTAATCTGACTTTAGACGGTTGTGGAATAATAAAGCTGCTTTTTCGCTCGTGTTTTTCTCACTGATTACTGGCGCCTAATCACTCCCGGGAATGAGCTGATCCCTGTACGGAAACCGCAACAATTCTCGCGCAATTATCACTCACTGCAGCAGCTTTGATTTTTTTTTAGAAAAAGCAGAGTCATTAACCACACACACACACACACACTCATGTGCACATCCACATACATACACACACATGCATCTGTACACCACACACATGCTCGTATAACACACACTCATGCGCACATTTACATACATACACGCACACATAGACATGCATACACTCACACAAAACACGTACTCTGATGTGCACATATATACACGCACGCACGCACACACCACATACACTCATGAGCGCAACCACATATGCGCACACACGCACGCACGCACGCACATACATACATACATACAAGCATAAACTACACACATTCATGCTACATATACACTCAAGCTCGCACATTACATTACACACACATACACATACAAAAACAAACATAACCTAAGCAATAAAGGTTTGAATAAACACACGAGAGCCTTTGCTCAGAGCTGTGAGTGATCCTGGCAGCACGAATCAGATCAGTTCTCAAACTTCCCTTGCAGTATTCATTAATTTTATTCACTTTCTGGAATTCGCACTCGCGCACAGGAGAACAAGGCTTTCACCACCTGAGGGGCTGGGCTGTTGCGTTCCGTTGCAGTGTCCGAGGTGCACACTGAGCGCGGAAAGTCCAGTAATAATCACAAAGTAATAATATTAACCCTCGCACTCACGATCACCTCGTCTTGGGAGGCGCCTCAAAGCGCTTGGCGAGGTTACACTGTAAAGTCGAGCGCACTGGAGTACTCTGTGGGCCAAAGGCGGCAGCCAATTGCGCGCGGAACTCGTGGACTGAAGTGACCAAACTATTATGATTTTTATTATTTTTTGAAGAGAATAACTCACAAGTGCAAATGACAATACAACAACAACAACAACAACGACACTTGTATATAGCGCCTTTCACATCAGGAGGACGAGCTGAGGATAGGGGTAGGAGGGGAGGGAGGGAGGGAGGGAGGGAGGGAGGGGAGGGAGGGAGGGAGGGAGGGAGGGAGGGGAGGGAGGGGAGGGAGGGAGGGGAGGGAGGGAGGGGAGGGAGGGAGGGGAGGGAGGGAGGGAGGGAGGGACAGACGTGAACGCGGAAGGCTCGGGACACCATTAACATGGCGTGACTTGACAAGCGCACAAAATGACGTCCTCTAATCGAACGTCTGGTCTCATCGCTATCGCTAGCCCCCGCCAGAAACCAGGGGACCTCCTTCGCAAGGAAAAGTCCCTGTGGCCATGTTAGCACATTATCACATTGCACCAAACCACTGGCAACACACAAAGAGAATTTTTTTTTCTTCTCTCTCACTCTCTCTCTCTCTCTCTCGCTGTGTGTGTGTGTGTGTTGAATGTACATTCTAAGTCATTTCAATGACAAACGCAATACACAAAGCGTAACGTCAGTGAGACACAACCAATCTAATTCCCCCCGGGGCGAGATTTCATACGCTTTTAGTGGTTTTTATTTTTCGTGAAACTCACATCAACTGTATCTGTAATCTGTAATCGTAAAAACAGATTATCCCGCACTGTAATCTGACTATCAATAACGTGGCTGGAGTCTCACTCGAAAAATAACATCCTCTGATCGGGAGAATAATAACAATACAGTCAAAAAAACAATAATGATAATATTATACAGAGCCTCATCAGCTCGAAAAGAGACATCGGTCGCAAAGCCCTTCGCAGACTATATTGCAAAGTGTAGTGACTGTATTTCGGTCACCTTCTTTCCCCCCCCTCTCACCCCCAGCCTCCCCGCTCCCCCCCCCCCCCCTCCCCCACCCACCCACCCCTGGTCCGGCCCCGAGATCCGTTATCGGGAAGCGCTCTGAGACGCCATTCGGCGCGGAGTGAGTGAGTGAGGGGGAGCTGTGTGTTAATCCAGGTGGTCATTGCTGCTGTTGTTGTTGTTGTTGTTGTTGTTTGCGGTAGCCAAAGGCGCACAACAGTGTCTCTCCCCTCCCATCTCCCCCCACCACACAAACAGTAATGGATTGAATGACCAATTTTTTGGGGGGTGAGGGGTTGGGAAGGGGAGGGGAGGGGGAGAGGAGGGGGAGATTATGACTAACAACTGGGTTCCTACATACAATACTACTGGCTTTAAAATGATGGGAGTGAGGATAGGAAGGTTCTGGATGTGATATTCAGGTTAGTTTTCCTGTGTCCTTTTGCTCGCTCGCCTCATCCCTTATAGGAGGTCAAAGGAATGAAAGTTTCCGATATCCTCCCGGCTGCTGGGGACAATTTGACTCAAAGTAGGTTTGCCCCTCCTCGGGAATAAAGGGATTTGCGGGGAGACAAGCCAGGCAAGGTCCCCAGTAACCCAAGGATTAGAGGAAAGGGAGGAGGGAGTGACCGTGCACACACACCAAGGCATAAATAGGGATTCACCCACGGATAGGGGAATGTGAGCTGGATTTAGAGTCTGGCGAGACAGTTTTACTGTAACTGGTGATTTATTATTCCACCGCAGAGATATACCAACTGACACGGAATCAGTTGGAGTGGAATAAGTGACCTTATTCTGCAATTACATGGAAGAGCTGACCTGATATGCTATTGTACTCTAATTCACGGATAACACGGCAGCTAGCCTATTAATTATAGCCTTTCTATTCACAGGTCACTCAACTCAGAGTTCCCATATAACAAGAGCAGAATATTGCTAGGAAATTCTTAATAGATTTTTAAAAAAATTACACTTTAAGATTATTAACCCGTCGATATAAATCAAGATATTTATTTGGCGTATCAATGCTGACTGAGATGAGCCTGAGGATTTTACGGGTATTCGGAGGTGGGATTTTGATGTGTTGGTGGAGGCTGAATTGAAGGAGGTTAAACATTATGAAATGTTTTATCACCGAGAGCCAGCAAAGCTGTCAAGGACAGGAAGTTTATGTGTTTTTCATAAACAGAAAAGGGCTGGCCCCCAACCTCGCAAGCAGATCTGCAATTCTCCTCCAAAGTTTGTGTCCATTAATTGATATAACTCTATATCAATTGATCATACATACATACACGCACGCACACACATTACACCCTCAAAATACAGTCAATTCACTTTACAGTATATTCGGTGAAGCGCTTTGAGACGTCCCGAAGACGCGATAAGGCTCTGTATTAAACGCAAGGATTGCTATTATTATTATTGTGGGTGTAAATTCCTGAATACTTAAATCGAGGGGATGAAAGGGAGAAGGTGCGGGGGGGGTTAGTCAATCACAGAGACGGTCGGCGGCGGGAAGAGATTAAGTTGCTTCTCGTTAACGGGTTGTGATTTATTTATTCCTTCCAATCCCGAGCAATGAGAATAGCCACAGAGACGACGAGGACGACGACGACAACAACAACAAACCATTCATTTCTTAGAGCAAATTGAATTTCGGACTTACCAGATGGGAAGCTGGGAGATCTTGTGCGAGCGAGGAAATGAATTGGGTTTTGGCGAGAGAGAAAGAGAAATCCTCTTTCGTCTGTGCGAATTAAAATGAAAACACAATTGAGGTGGATGCCTTCGAATAAATAAAGCCTTTTTGCACCAGGCAGTCAACGCACTTTTGCTCTGAATACAAAACCGTTAACCGAGCAAAGCCAAATCTCTCTCTGTATTGCTATCAATTTGTCTGCCTGTACAGGGACTGTAGTCCATTCAGCCTTTAAACAATTTGGAATAAAACAAGGTGCAAATCTATTGAATTGCTTTTACTAAATAGCAGTGATGCTTAAAATAGTTTTAAGTGACAGCCATACCTTCATTAAAGTGTATACAAGCTAGACATTTGAATATGTATTCTATGTATATTTATATTATTAGTATAATATATTATAAATATATTATTTATATATAGATATATAAATTATATATTTTGATAACAACCCCTGCAAGGTCAACAGCAATCAATTGAAAGTGACTTTGGGTTAATGCAGATTGAATCCATCATTCAATTGTTATTTTTTTCTTCTTCCTTCTTCTTCCCCCCCCCAAAAAAAAAAATACTTTACTTGGAAAGCCAGATATGTTGAAATGGGGGGAGTGGGGGAGAGGTGGGGGTGGGTTGGGGTTATGAGGGGGGAAGAAGGACATAAAAAATAACTTAAAAGCCCAGGATACCCCACCTCCACAATATGAATTAAAATTAATTAATGAATAAAATAGATAAATATAGTGCATCCAAAATTTCTCTGAAAGAAGTCAAGTATAAAACATGACAAGACAATGTAATGCAATGTATCTTACCTTGTAGGGTGTGTGTGGGGGTGTGTGTGTGTGGGTGGTGGGTGCAAATCAAATGATAGTGTTTGTTCTCTTGCCTTGGCTAGACTCACCAGCCTGTGTAAATCATGTCCCATCCAGTCAAGTCAAGGCAGCCAGTCAGTCAGAGCAACTCACTTGACAAGCACCAATACAACAGTGTTAACAACTCCACACTGGAGCTAGGATACACCAGAGGGAGAGTCCATTGTCAGGGGTGGAGGAGAAGGAGGAGCCTGACACCAAAAAAAATTATTTTCAATGAAATCACTGCTCTCTCTCTCTCTCCCTCTCTCTCTCTGCCTCCCTCCCCCTCTCTCTCACATACAATATACCGGTGCAGATTTTTAGGATTTTTTTTCATCCCCCTCCCCACCACCCTCCTAACATCCAGTGTGAAATGTGTGGTGAGAGATAGTGTGGACTTCATCTGCAGCAGGAATGGAGCAGGCCAGCTGAATGTCCCCAGAGTATCAATGAATGGAGATGTTTTGCTTGTTTGGAAACACCCCTTTACCTGGAAGGTCCATTGCATGCAAGGCTGTATAAAACCCACTGTAATATATTATCCATACATACATAATAATATTATTTTAATCATATAATAATAATCCTCGCATTGGATTTAGCCACTTTTCACATCTTCCAGACTGCGTCTCGAAGCGCTTCACAGAATAACATGCCGTAAAAGTGAAATTGACTGTATATATATATTATACTGTATATATTTGTGGGCGAAACGCGGCAGCTGATTGCACACAGCGGCGTGTCCCCCCCCCACACACAAACAATTGTGGGTTGAAAATGAACAATTTTTATTATTGTGTATTTTTTTTGGAGGGATTATTATTATTAGGCGTGTGGGTGTGTGTGTGTGTGTGGAGTAAGGAAACTTGCCCAAGCTTTCGCTCTAATCTGCCCTGACCTGGACTCGAAACTCAGGTCTCCCAACACTTGTAAGCCGAGTGAGTTAACTGTGTCGTTTTTTTTTTAACGGGCAAAGCTACCGTCACGAAATTAACAACATCTCAGAAAGCGCTCGCAGTCTATCTGTGAAGTGCGAAGTGGAGTAGGCAAACATGTTGTGTTGTGTTTGTTTGTTTGTTTGTATGTATGTACGTGTGTTTCACTCACGGTCTGAAATAAAAACAGAAATGGCAGGTCAGGCAGCATCTACGGAGAGAGGAAAAGTCAGTCAACGTTTCGGATCGATGACGTTTGGCAGAACTGGGCCGGGGGGGTGGGTGGGTGGGTGGGTGGTTGGTGAGTGAGCGTGTTGCCAGTAATTCTTTTATTTCACATTTCCAGTAACTCCAGTATTTTGCCAGGCGGATGATTTTGTCCCAACATTTATTTATCTGGGCCAGTGCCTCGGTTACGAACAGGGAATGTGGTCAAGTGGACCTTACCTGAAACCTTTAATAATAATAATAATCCTTGCATTTCGATACAGCGGCTTTTCACATCTTATCAACGTCTCAAAGCGCTTCGCAGAATATATACTGTAAAGTTAATTTGACTGTATATATATTTGTGGGCGAAACGCGGCAGCCAATTGCGCACAGCAGCGTCCCCCCCCCCACACACAAACAGCCGTGAATTGAAATGACCAATTTTTATTATTGTGGTTTTTTTGGGATGAATTATTCTTAAACGTGTGTATGTGTGTGTGCGTGTGTGTGTGTGGAGTAAGGAAACTTGCCCCAGTTTTCGCCCTGACCTGCCTTGATTCGAACCCTGGTCTCACGCTTGTAAGGCGAGCGCATGCTCTAACCACTGAGCTACAGGAGCTTTGGCCTAAGATCAGACGCCTCGTTTGTGTTGGCACATTGTAAATACAGTCAGAGAGAGAAAAAAATCCGTGCCGGAGAGAGACACTGGCTTCCCAGGTGAGGGAAGGATTCTGTCGCTTCACAACAAGTAATTCCCTCGGGCAAAACAATGGAAAATATTTGGCTGCGATTGCGAGATGCGAGATCAAGCTGCAGATCTCAGGTGGGTGATGCAGGGTCAGGGCACAGCTGATTAGACCTGTGTGTTTCCGCTACACGCTGCCCTACAGGATCTGTGGCTGCGATTCGAATTTCAAACAGTGCCAAGTGCGTTGGAACGTATGAAAACCAAACACCGTGTATTTGTGGGAGAGCGAAACGCGGCAGCCGATCGCACACAGCAGCGTTACCCCCCCACACAAACAATCGCGGATTGAAACGACCAATTTTGTTTCATTATTGTGTTTTTTTTTGGAGGGATTATTATTAGGGAAACGCGCGCGCGTGTGAATGTGTGTGTGTATGTGTGAATGTGTGTGTATGTGTGAATGTGTGTGTGTATGTGTGAATGTGTGTGTGTGTGTGTATGTGTGAATGTGTGTGTGTGTGTGTATGTGTGTGTGTGTATGTGTGTGTGTGTGTGTGTGTGTGTATGTGTGTGTGTGTGTATGTGTGTATGTGCGTGCGTGTGTGTGTGTGTGTGGAGTGAGGAAACTCGCCCAAGGTTTCGTCCCGACACCTGACCCTGCCTGGATTCGAACCCAGGGCCTCTCGCGCTTGTCAAAGCGAGCGCTCTAACCACCGCTGAGCTCCTTGGTGTGGAGGGGGGCGAGTTGGTGGCCCTACAACCCGTTGTCGTCGGTGGCCGATCCATTCCGTCTGCAGGTTCAAATGTCCTAAACTACCACCACTTCGAATGCGCTTATTCCGGCCGTCGCCACTCAGTCTCTCAAGATCCCTGTTATTGATCGGAAATTTTATCCTGATCGAGATGCAGACAGTCAGTGATGAGAGTAAAACCATTTTCCAGTCTGGCCCCTGATAATAACAAACTCTCACGTCCGGATGAGAACCTTATTAAGAGCGTCGCTATGTCATCGCCTTTATCCCCCCCCCCCCCCCCCCCCACCCACTCAATCAGCCTTGCTTTCGATCTGGTGCCAAATTAATGTGGAATAATGTTTTCTCTTACAGTAATGTGGATCTTAGCTGAGGCTAAGATCCATTTGGCACTCGGCTGAGGCTGGCTCACACTACGTTTCGCTTTGTGATTAAGAAAATAAAGCATCCGATTTGTCCAGGGCTAAGTATTCTTGTCCCAGATGTGAACGGATGGGTTTTTAATTCACTTTGCGTCCATTTCCTCACAAGCACATCATCGACATCATCGTTTTCTCTCTTCCCATTGTGTATGTGTGTGTGTGTGTGTGCGACAAACGTGTAACGGCTGCTTCAGTACGATCAAGAAAGGCCTTGTTCCCTTTGCTTCGTTTTCAATGGGTTACGTCAACCCTCACAGAGCCACCTGTGTGCTTATCGGTCTTTGATTTACGTCTGAGGAAATGGAACAGAAACAGCCTGAAAACTCTCTTCTCTTCCCAACCCATGTCCTTCAACCCATGTTCATTCATGTGGGACCTCACTTGCGACATTCTTATTTCAAAGGACCACATCTCCCGACAATGGGACAAGGGAAACTTGCCCACGGTTTCGCCCTGACCTGCCTGGATTCGAAACACAGGTCTCACGCTTGTAAAGCGCGTGCTCTAACCACTGACTACAGGAGGTTCGTGTGAGTTAGTGTCTCAGAGCGCTTGAGAGCGATGTGGTTTGATGTCTAGCTGGACAGGACAGAGAGAGAGAGAGAGAGAGAGAGAGAGGGAAGGTGACCAAAGGCATGGTCGAAGCAGCAAGACTGGGGCGAAGAAGGAGACAAGACCTAGGGATTTGAGACAAGGGGCGCGGTGGCTGAAACGACCAAAACTTAAAGCAATTTAATCTTTAATGGGAAGAATTGTGCCTTTAAAAGATAACACTGTGGACCTTCCTTCCTGCATGAAAGGCCGCTTGGTGACAAGACATTATCCTGTGTGCGAAAGCACTCACAGACACAGACTCACAGACATGTTGAACAGGCGTTCAACATGCCGGTTCCAAATTAGTACACGCAGATCTAATCTCTGCTTAATGGTGCGCAATTGTATTTCTAAATGTCATGAAGCCATTAAAAGTTATTCCCCTCATTAGCATAGCACCGAACGATTCCTGTGAGGAAGGAAGTCAGGGAACGATATGATTTTGCATCTCGTGGCCTTTCCGCCCACAAATATACAGTCAGTTCGCTTTGCAGTATCCTGTCCGTGAAACGCTTTGAAGCACGGTCTGGAAGACTCGAAAAGTTGTTATCTCAAACTGCAAAGGATGATTTATTCTCTGCTGCTTTTGTGTTGATGTGTTTTTTCCCTACCGCCCCCCCCCCCCACCCCACCCCCCCACCCCCCCACCCCACCCCCACGTTACGTTTTGATACCGTCACTCCAGGTTTCGCCTTGGCTCAGTGGTTAGAGCGCCCGCCTCACAAGCGAGAGACCTGCGTTTGATTCACGGCAGATCGGGTCAGGGCGAAACCCTTGGGCAGGTTGCCTTACTCCCCACACGCACGCACGCACACACGCACACACACGCACACACACACGCACACACACACACGCCTGATGATAAAAAAACAATGATAACAAAAAACGCCCTCCAAAAAACAAACACAATAACAAAAATTGGCCATTTTCGATCCACGACTGTTTGCGGGGGGCGGGGGGGTGGGGGGGTGGGGGGGGCGCCGCTGTGCGCGATCGGCTGCCGCGTTTCGCCCACAAATATACATACACCGTCAGTTTCACTTGACGGTATATTCCGCGAAGCGCTTTGAGACACAGTCTGAGAGACGTGAAAAGCCGCTGTATCATCAAACAGCCAGGATTATCAATCTTATTATCATTATGACATAAATACAAGTTGTGTCAGACTCCAGGATGATGAACAATAATTTTATTATTGTTATTATTATTTGGGTGCTCACGTCATCCGAGCACTTGAACCTTCTCTCCGCAGTTGGTGTGAACTCGGCCTGTGTCAATCGCATTAGCTGTTTTGTCCGGAAGTCAAACGGAAGTCTGCTTTCGCGGAAAGAATTAAAGAGGCCTCTCTTCCCTAACGATCGGAGAATATAGATGTGAGTGAGGCGAGCACGGAGAAGGAATGGTTATCAGGAGATCCCTGACCTGTTTGTTCTCTGTGTCTCTCTCTCTCTCTCTCACACACACACACACACACACACACACACACAGAGAAAAAAACCACCAGGGTATAAAAATAGGCTTTTAAAAATGTGAGGTTATCCATCGATGGCTCAGGTTTTCATCGGGTGATCAGTTATTTTTGATTTATCAGACAAGGTCGCAGTGTGTCACAGATTACTACAGTCTCTTTGTCTCTCGGCCATGAGAGGAAAAAAAGCATCCGATCCAACCAAAATGAGGCCAAAACGTGTCCTGTGTAAAGTACAGTACAGTGGCTGTACTTGCGCTGTTGTGTTGATTGCGTTTGTTACGTCATGAGAGACACCAACGACAACAACTTGCGCCTTTCACACGGGGTAGAGTCACAGAGTGTTCGATAGTGGTGGAGTCGGGGAGAGGGGGGCGAGGGAGAGAGAGAGAGAGATGGGGGGCAATGGTGGGGCAGCGCGGTGACTGTAAGCACCATCAAAAAAGGGAATTATTTAGACAGGATTTGAAAGTTGGGAGGGAGAAAGGAAGGGAGGCAGAGGGAAACATAAGAATTAGGAGCAGGATTAGGCCATTTGGCCCCTCGAGCCTGCTCCGCCATTCAATCAGATCATGGCTGATCTTCTCACCTAACTCTAATTACCTGCCCTATCCCCTAATCCCTCTATTTTTAAAAAATTGATCAGTCTCAGCCTTGAAAATGTTCAAGGACTGAGCATCTGCAGCCTTCTGGGGTAGAGAATTCCATAAATTCACTACCCTCCGAGTGAACAAATGTTTCCTCAACTCTGTACTAAAAGGCTGACCCTTAATTTTAAGACTGTGACCCCTGGTTATAGATTATAGAGGAAGGGGGGGAGGGAGGGGAGGGAGGGAGGGAAGGAAGGAGGGTGGGGCAAGGTGGAGGGATTGATGGACAGAGTTTCAGTGGGTAGAGAGAAAGGGGGTGGGGGGGCTTTGGGGGAGTGGTGAAGAGGTTGCCTGATCGGTTCTAAAGTTCTTCCGACATTCCTACACACACACACCATCGATCTCCGAAGGGCCAATTTCTGAGAAAAAAAACAATCGGTTGGTAATTCAGAATCCCGCATGAAAACGGCTGAAGCTTCCAAGCGAAACTAATAGAAAAACTGAAGCAGGTTGGGAAATATTGACGAGGTTTCCCGAGCGGTCACTGGCCCCCCCCCAAAAAAAAGCCATGATTTCCATCACCACGTTGAATAGGAGCGATGTGCAATGAGTAATGGGGAGCGAGCGGGCGGGCGGGCGAGCGAGTGAGGAGAACAGGAGGATGAGATTAGACTCGGTCACTCGTGTGAAGAAAATAAACAGCCGAGACTTGATTTGCCAAATACTGTGTAGCTTCTTTCTGTGCCGTAACATTGAGTGATTCAGAGCTCTCTCTGGTTTACAGGCTATCGTGTCAAGATAAGAATAATCCTTGCATCTGATACAGCGTCTTATCAAGTCTTCGAGGCGTCTCGAAGTGGTGGGGTGGGGGTGGTGGGGGGGGAACATGTTTTTTCTGACACCCGAATGTATTTCGAATTGCCTCAGACCCCAAAACGCGTTGGGAAACAAGCGTTCAGCTCCGTTGCTCCTGTTCCAGACACTTTGTTAATTTCTCGGGTCAATAAATATAGAATTTTTTTTAAATATGAAAAAGGTCACACTTTTTTCTCTCTCTCTCTCTCGATCTCGATCCGATATAATGTTCGCGAGCTGAAGTTACCAGATTGTTGCATTATTTAAACGCTCTGACACCCCTATTAATTCAGACAAACAGAAATGCCATCAATGTACATTCATGTCTTCCAGAGTATAAATAATTCATAGCAAGGAATATTTACCTCCTGGTACTGACACACGTATTAAAACACAAAGAGAATTTTTATAACCATTTGTCACCGAGCTATTGTTTGCTCAATTTCTCCTGACTGCAAACCTCACTGCGTTTCTCTCTCTCTCTTTCTCTCTCTCTCTCTCTCTCTAGCTCTCGCTCTAGTCTAAATGATGTGTGGTGAGTGCTTCATTCACGTTTTAATTTCATTTCGATGTCGGCAGTGACAACGGTGCGGCTGGACTAAAAAAAAAAACGATGTCTTAAGCTTACATCGCGCTCCGATCTCACAAAGTGCACTCGGCCTCCGAGGGGTGAGAGACCCGGGTTCGATTCCCACCGGAGGTCAGGGCGAAACCTTCGTCGAGTTTCCTTACTCCACATTTCCTGACAGTGATAAGAACAAGAATAAGAATCTTTGCGTTTTTTGATATCGCGGCTTTTCACACACACTTATCGACGTCTCAAAGCGTCGTCACAGAAATATACTGTCCAGTGAATTGACTGTATATATTTGTGGGCGAAACGCGGTAGCCGATTGCGCACAGCAGCGTCCCCCACCCCCCCCCACAAACAACAACAACTCGCCGTGTGTGTATGTGTGTGTGTGTGGGTGTGTGTGTGGGTGTGTGTGTGTGTGTGTGTGTGTGTGTGTGTGGGTGTGTGTGGTGTGTGTGTGTGGGTGGAATAAGGAAACTTGGTTTTGCCCTGATCTGCCTCGGATTCGAACAGATGTCTCACGCTTGTAAAGGCGATCGCTCTACCCACTGAGCTACAGGAGAAAAAAAATCATCAACTCGGGAAGGAAGAGGTGACAGGGATTATCATTGCGGTATTTTTCAAAAAATAACCTCCCGCTTTATTCCCCCCCAACCCTCCCCTCCACACCACCCCCAACCCCACGCACCCCACCACACATACACACACACACACGCCTAATAATAATCCCTCCCCCCCCCAAAAAAAAACCCCACAATAATAAAATTGGTCGTTAAAGTGACCGAATTATTATTGTTTGTTTGGTGGAGTGGTTACACGAAAGCTGCCTGAGACAGTGAATGCTTCAGAGATTGGTACCTTTGCTGGATGGGGGTTTGCCCAGAAGGGTAAACAAAGGCATTGAAACAAAAAAAAGCCACAGAGCAATTCAGAAACAGTTGACGGTATTTTGAAATAATTGTTCCAGGAGAATAAAGGCAGCGCAGTCACTACACAAAAGCCCAGGCACTTGACCGCTGGAAAATTTGCCATCTGTTATCGGCTCACAATCAAACAACCAAACAGAGAGCGGCAGAATCTTCAGGGCTTTGTGATTGAAGTGAGAATTGAGAATCCTGATCCGACCTTCCGCTGAAAACGACCAAATTAATTATTGTTGGTTTGTTTTTTGGAGCAATTATTATTTGGCACGCGCGTGTGTGTGTGTGTGTGTGCGTGTGTGTGCGTGTGTGTGTGCGTGTGCGTGTGTGTGTGTGTGTGGAGTACGGACATTTTCCCAAACCACAAAGCCACTGGCATTTGCACAGCAAACTTGCCTTTCTTTTCTTGCCTTTCTTTCCTCCTTGCGAAGGAATCAATCTTCCGATAAGCATCAAGAATACAGGGACCACCACCCACGTTTGAGGGTTTTTTTTTGATTACAGAATTTCCTTTCACGTCGAGCGCGAGTTTGAGGAATGAATTGATTGGTGTCTCCTGCGAGGTAAATAATTTATCGCGCAAGTAAAGTAAAAGCTTGTCTGTTTGTTAGAAGAAGTCAACAGAGGCAAGTTCCAATAAATAATAAATAGGAAACTAGATACTGCCTCATGTACTGTATAACGCTATCCCTTTGGTATTTTATTCAGGGATTTTAAACCTGTTCCTGATGGAGATCTTATCACTAGGTATCAACTTCCAGAATGAAGTCAAGCTTCTCTCAGTGACTCACAATAATCCTTTGCGATTCGACACAGGGCCTGCCTTATCACGCCTTCGAGACGTCTCAAAGCTCTTCGCACGACACAGTAAAAGTGAAGCAACTGTATATATATTCGGGGGGCAAAAAAACGCCGTTCAACGTTACGACGATCTGAATTTGAGGGTGAATTTCACACATTCTACGCAAGCACAGTCATAGAATTAGGGTCCCAATTCCCAGCTGCTATAATAATCATAATAATTGCAATTGATATAGCACTTTTCAAGTCTCCCAGGCATCTCAAAGCGCTTCACAGAATGTACTGTGAAGTGAATTGACTGTATGTTTGTGGGCGAAACGCGGCAGCCATTTTGCGCACAGCAACGTCCCCCCCACAAACAGTCGTGGATTGAAAATGACCAATTTTTTATTATTGTGATATAATCATTTTATTCTTCTATCTTTTTGGGGGGCTGGATTATCATTAGGCGCGTGTGTGCGGGGTAAGGAAACTTGCCCAAGGTTTCGCCCTGACCTGCGTGGATTTGAACGCTGGTCTCTCTCGCTTGTAAGGCGAGCGCTCTAACCACTGAGCTAAGGAATACTCCGGGACATTACCTCCCCTTGTGTAGGCTGCACTGCATCGCTTTCCAACCGGTATCTGGCGATTCTATCGCACAGGAGAGGGGTTGGAATGAAGGCACACACTCGGGAGGCTATCTGAGTGCCATTAAAGATATCTCACAAAATAGCCTGGGGAAAGCAAAAAAAACCTGTGAGTACGGAGACTGAACCTGCATTAGAAGCACACATTTAAGGCATATGCCTTCTCTCTCTCTCTCTCTCTCTCTCTCCTCTCGCATGCACGCACACCCTCTCTCTGCACTCGGAGGGACAGACGATATACTAATAATAGTCCTTGTCTTTGACATAGAGCGTTGCTTCAAACTTTTTTTCATTCACCTTTTATTTAGGGATTATTATTATGAGGGGCGCGCGTGTGGAGTAAGAAAACATGGCCCAGGGTTTCGCCCTGACCTGCCTGGAATTGAACCCAGGTACGTCTCTCGCTTATAAGACTCTAATCTTCGATGGACCCAATGGTCCTTCCTCAATCCCCCCCCCCCCCCCACCCCCCCACACACACACACCCCGCGTCCTCAACTCGGGTCTGAAGCAGTAACTGTCCAAAAACTATACAAATGTAATCTTGTCGTCGTACTTGTTGTTGTAAGGCAAGATATATATTATATATATATCTGTGGGCGAAACGTAGGAGTCGATTGCACACAGCGGTATCCCACAAACAGTCGTGGATTGAAGTGATCAATTTATGATTGATTTTTTTTGAGGGATTATTATTATTATCAGGCGCGTGACGTAAGGAAATTTCCCCCCAGGGTTTCGGCCGTGCGTGGCTGGAATTGAATCCAGGTCTCTCTCTCTCTCTCTCTCTCTTGTAAGGCGAGGGCTCTAACCGCTGAGCTCCAGGAGCTATATAATATTTATGAGACAACGATTCCTGAACCTCACATCGTGCTTCCTTTCAGCAACAACAACACGAGCAGATGATAAATTGTGTTTCCTTCGCTACAGTGTGCAGCGAGCGATATGTACATCAGAACGCCACGTTTACAAAAGGTAACTACAGCCTCCAGTGACATTTATACAGAGCCTTTCATGTCGGGAGGACATCCCAGGGCTCTAGACAGACAGGGATTTATATCCGAGCTGGTGGATGGGTGGTGGGGGTGGGGGGGTGTCAGGGTGGGGGGTTGGGATCAGGGGGACAGGGCGCGTAGGGGCATGAGGGGTGGGAGAGGGTTGCGCGATCGGAGAGAAGAGATATAACGATGAATCCTATCAGAGGCTGTCCCCCACAGTCAAGTTCCTGGTCCGGGAATTGCCACCCTGTGAAAACCGCAATCTAATTAAATCAATTTGTGGAGCTCCTGTAGCTCAGTGGTTAGAGCGCTCGCCTTACAAACGAGAGACCCTGGGTTTCGAATCCAGCTAGGATTGTACAGTGCCAAACCTGGGGCAAGTTTCCTTACTCGACACACACTCACACAACACACACACACACACACGGCTGATAATAATCCATCAAGAAACAAAATACAATAATAAATTGGTCATTTCAACCCCCGACTGTTTGTGAGGGGGGGGGGGGGACGCTGCTGTGCGCAATTGGCTGCCGCGTTTCACCCACAAACGCACAGTTGATTCGCTTTACAGTGTATCCTGCAAAGCGCTTTGAGACACCGTCTGGAAGACGTGTAAAGCCGCCATCTCAAATGCAAGGATTCTGATCATCATCATCATCATCATCATCTTCATCATTAATTTAAATCACAGACAGGGCCCACACGAGGGCGATCATTTTTTTTTACTCGCGAAACCACAGATCTCACGATTTTCGGAAAGCGTTTTCCGGACTTAAAAGTGCGCGTTTTTATTTTCAGGATCTCCGCGGCTCACAGGAAATGAAAGCTTCCTCCTGATGGCTAATTAGTTAGAGTGCCCGAGGAAGCGGGAGTTCTCAGCTGGGCAGTTTTTGGGTGAGAATCTCAGCCTCTCGGCAAAGCGTCGCCCACTCGATCAGGGGCGTCTGAAACGGCCCGAGAGTTTTTCCATTGTTAATGATAACCATAATAATATTAATATTCGCAATCATTGCTTTACTTCAATGACTTTAATTGCCTTGAACCTTACGCGGAATATCGCAAAGGTGTTAAACTCGCTCGCTATTCACAGCCGGAAGAACGGATGCACACACACACACACACACACACACACACACACACACACACAGCGCCCGGGAGACTGGTTAGGAGAAAGAAATTAATAAAAGATGCAGCAGCTCTCGCTTCCTGTGTTACTACACACACACACACAAGCCTAATAATAATCCCTCCGTAATAAAATTGGTCATTTTCAACTCACGACCTGCCGAGAATCGAACCCTGGACTCTCGCTTGCAAGGCGAGTGCTCTAACCGCTGAGCTTCGGGACTCCCATTGAATGAAACTCAGTCGTTCTTTTCTTCCCAGGGTCGTTAATTGCTGTTGGCGATGCTCCCTGCTTGGATTTTAAGCGTTCCCCGTTAATTACCAACCATTATTTTAATCAGTAATTACGAAGACAGGAGCCCAGATTTAAAAGACGTCGATTTCTGTTTATGTTTAAACCGCCGTTTTCTTCAGAAACTCCCCCAAACTGTCGAAACTGGGTGAAACGCGGCAGCCAATCGCGCACGGCTGCGTTCCCCCACAAACAGCCGTGGATTGAAATGTACCGATTTTTATGATTGTGCTTTTTTTGGAGGGATTATTATTAGGCGCGCGCGTGTGTGTGTGTGTGTGTGTAGTAAAGAAACTTGCCCAAGCTTTCGCCCTGATCTGGCTGGATTCGAACACAAGCCTCACACTTGTAAGGCGAGCGCTCTAACCACTGAGCTACAGGAGCTCTGTATTGAAAAGACATTATTGTTCCACCCGCATTAAAGCCTCTGTCAGTGTGACACCGAGTGTCGCTTCAAACCCAATCAGGTCCCAGTGTTTCTATCCAGTTACAACAAGTACAAAAGGCTCGTAATGCATACAGCGGATCTCATTCCGATTCAGTAGTTGGTGGCCACACGGGCTATTGTGTGGACACACAAATAAGCGCTTCTAGGAGGTGGGTGGGTGGGGTGAGCGGAGGCAGAGTCCAAGTGAGCGAGCGTTGTTAGGAGTCAAGGCACGGCGTTACTCGTACTTTTATCTCGGCAACATTGACTTGAATGTAATTTCTCCCACCAACCGCACAGTCAATTCACGTCATCTCATATATATGATATATATACATATATATATATATCTATATCCCTGCGAAGCGCTTTGAGAAGGTCTCGACCGCGCGATTGAGACGCTGTTATTAAAACGCAAAGGTCCACTGTTGGCCGTTTCTTGCAAGTTTTGTTTTAATCGCGATGCGCGAAATGAGGCGGAAACGCGTGGAGCGATATGGGAAAAACTGATGGTCTCGTCAGCGACGGGCGGGAGGAGGAGGGGGTGGGCGGGGGGGGGGGGGGAGGGGGAACTTTTTTTTTCGGGGGGGGGTTTAATTTTTGTTTCTGTTTCAGTGAACAAGACAAGGCGAAATCCCAAGGCGCTTATTAGCAACTTGTCGAAAAAGTGGGCTTGCCGGGCGAACGATCTCATCGTTGTTCCGCGCATTGATTGCTCCATTAGAAACACCTTCTAACGCACTTTTGGGTGGGGGGGGGGGCACGGAACTAGCCGCCGCCTCATTCCTTTCGCCCAATACAGAGAGAGGCTTAATTATTGAAGCCAGCTGCTTGCGAATTCAAATCTCCCTTATTATGCAACGCGGAGAAGGCAGTCATCTGGGGAACCACCTCGATCGGTGGCAATCGGCACTGGTTTTAACAGGACAATTCGGAAGCGTCTGAATTTGTAATAATAATGATAACGATGGTGCTTGCGTTCGATACAGCGCCTTTCACGTCTTCTAATGCGTCTCAAAGCGCTTCACAGAATATGCTGCCAAGTTGGATTGACTGTGTGTTTGTGGGAGAAACGCGGCAGCCAATTGCGCACAGCAGCGTTCCCCCCACAAAGAGTGTGTTTTTTTTTAGGGATTATTATCAGGCGTGTGTGGAGTAAAGAAACTTACTCCAAGAGTTCGCCCTGACCTGCCTGGGATTGAACCCAGGTCTCTCGCTCACAAAGGCTCTAGCCACTGAGCTACAAGGCTCCTTCCTTTATTCAAAGGATGAGCAAACTACAGTTTCGTATTTCGTATTCAAAACCCTTCACGCCGAAGACTTCACCAAACGAAAAGAAGCTGTAATTAGAAAAGCAAGACCTGACAATCGCTCACAGGTCAGACTGTTTTGCCAGGGGTTAGCCGCGGGTACAAAAAGAAAATACTTTAACGTCTTCCAAGTCGCTTCTGCAGTCACTTGAAAGATAAATGTCCGGAAGTTCCTGTTTTTTAATCCCGACTTCATTATCACGCAATGAATTAAACATGACCTCCTATTTTAACTGAGGCGGTCGATGCCTTTCGGGCGAGCTTGACAAATGTCGCCACATCGACTCAGACCCGAGCAGTGCAACGCTACTCACAGCCCCTCTCCACCTGCCGCTAGATTAAATAAAATTAAACGGCAATAATCACTTGCGTCTGACAAACGCGGAGCTCCTGTAGCTCAGTGCTGCGAGCGCTCGCCTCACACAGAACGAGAGACTTGGGTTCAATTCACGGCAGGTCGGGGCGAAACCTCGGGCAAGTTTCCTTACTCCACACGCACACACACACACACGCACACACACGCACACACACACACACACAGGCACACACACGCACACACACACACACACAGACCTCTTTTTTGTGAGACACCTCTGTGTGTAATCAGCTTACGCATTTCACCCACAAACATACAATCCACGCACCCACTTTACAGTATATACCGTGGAAGCTCTTCGAGATTGACACGACCATTTAAACTCCCCCCCCCCGCATGAACTGTTTCGCTTTGGTATCTAATCGTCTTGGAGGCTTTCGCCTGCAAACTGTAACACAGTCGATTTACTTTGCAGTGTAGGTTGCGGAGGGCTTCGAGGAGTCTCGAAGACTTGACAAGGCGCTGTGTCACATGCAATAACAATAGTAATAAATAATAATAACCCTTGCATTTTGATGCTGCGGCTTTTCACATCCTATCGACGTCTCAAAGCGCTTCACACAATGTACTGTAAAATTCGGCGTTTCGATCCACGATTGGTTTGTGGGGGGGCAGGGGACGGGGGACGCTGCTGTACGCAAATGGCTGTCGCGTTTCGCCCACAGGTATATACAGTCAAATTCACTTGACAGTATATTCCATGAGGCATCGATAAGATGTGAAAAGCCGCTACATCAAATGCCAGGATTACTCTTATTTTTAATATTTTAAAAAATTATTATTAAGGCGCCTTCCCTGCAAGATAGTGTCTCAGAGTGTTTATTGTTAAATAAACGCGTATTTTGTTATTCGACGCTCGGGTTGTCTCTCGGGTGAGTTTCTGGCTGATGAGCCTCGGACTCAGGTCAGCGTGAAGGGCGATCTCCAACATGGGAACAACCGAACCCAGAGAGAAAGAGAAAGAGAGAGAGAGAGAGACTCTGCCTTCCTCCCGTTCGGTGTATCAAGGGTCCATCAAACTCAGCGCTGACCCCATTTCGCAGCCAGATTTAGGATAATGACAGTCAATCAGCTCACTTTAGCTGGTCGCAGTGGGGGGAGAGAGAACTCAGCTGGGTTAAAGAGGAATAAGGAGAGCAATTGGCATAAAAATAAACCTCAAACATTTTCATGCCATTTTTGAGCAATTGGATCCACGTTATATTTCAGCCGTGCGTCTCTACAATAATAATAATAATCCATTTGATATAGCGTCTTCTAGACTGTGTCTCGAAGCTCTCCACAGAATATACTGTAAAGTGAATTGACTGTATATACTCCTGGGCGAAACACGGGAGCCAATTGCGCACAGCAGCGTCCCCTCTCAAACAGTCGTGGATTGAAAATGACCAATTTTTTTTTTGTGTGTGTAGGGATTATTATTAGGCACGCAAGTGTGTGTGTGTGTGTGTGTTATTGTGTGTGTGTGTAAGGAAACTTGCCCAATGTTTCGCCCTGTCCTGGAAAACAAGGACAGGGCGAAACAGGACAAGGACGGGAGGAAAACAACAGCAGCTTGAAGACTATCAAGCGTTTGATCATTTCCTCTGCTTTCAAACGTGGCAGTAGCTTCAAGCTCATCAACCCAAACCGATGCCGTGAAAAGTAGAAAGGGTTTTAATGAAGTTGACGTCCGTTGCCTGAGGCAGTACGACTGTCGGTCGCGTCTATGAGGGACGGGTCGCCGAGCTAAAGAGGTTCAGAACCCCAGACAGTCATCCCATCAGCGGAATCGTTACTCCACGTGCAGCATAATCAGTGATCAACACTTTCGGAAGACGCGGAGTGATTGTAATTCTGTTCACGATACGCGTTTAGCTAACCTGGTGCGTTTGTGACTTGGTGCCTCAGAGCTAATGGCTAATGGCTAATGGATCCATGTACATCTGTGCGCTCTATTGGTCTCGTCGACCTGGCTCTCTTTGGTG
This sequence comes from Hydrolagus colliei, assembly GCA_035084275.1. Taxonomy (NCBI): domain Eukaryota; kingdom Metazoa; phylum Chordata; class Chondrichthyes; order Chimaeriformes; family Chimaeridae; genus Hydrolagus; species Hydrolagus colliei. The sequence continues at coordinate 11,767,077 of CM068763.1, read as the reverse complement.
GCACTCTCTCGCCTTGCAAACTGGGTTCGATTCCTGGCAGGTCAGGGAGAAACCGTGGGCAAGTTATTTTACTCCACTCACACACGCACACCTGACAATAATCCCACTCAAAAAAAACAATAATAAATTGGTCATTTTCAATCCACGACTGTTTGTGGGGGAACGCCGCTGTGCGCAATTGGCTGCCGCGTTTCGCCCACCGATAGTCAATCCGCTTTGCAGTGTATTCTGTGAAGCGCTTTGAGAGACGTCTGGAAGACGCGATAAGGCGCTGGATCGAACACAAGAATGATTACTATTATTCGGTACAGCGCCTTCTCACTTCTTCGAGAAACACAAGATAAATGAATGCGCGAGAAAAGGATTAATTGAGCAGCTCGCAATAAATAAGATTGCCATAGGATCTCAAACAGCCCCGATTTGGGTCATTTTATTGCCGTCCGCAGAACTAATAGTTATAATTAATACCGCAGCCTACTTTATAAATGAGAACAGATTACATGTGAGGTGCAATTCCCCCCCTCCATCTTATTCTGTTCTACAGACTCATCCATCAGCTAAATATTTGGATTAACGGACAAAGAAATATAGTGGTTGACTGACTCAATGATTGCTGCTTTGGGGCTGTCTAGTCAGAAGAACATCAGCTTACATACAAGTTAGGATGCTGCAGTAATAATAATAAGAATAACTCTGATATAGCACCTGGTCACGACGTCCAGCCATCTCAAAGGGCTTCACAGAATACACTGTAAATTGACTGTGGAGGGCGAAACATGGCAGCCCGATCGCGCACAGCAGAGTTTCTCGGAAAAGCGATCCGCCAATCGGCTAACGACCAGATTCCTACGTATCGCTGAGTACACACAGAGGTGTGTGTGTGTGTGTGAGTGTGTGCGCAGTAAGCAAACTTGCCTATGGTTTCGCCCTGACTCACCCTGCCCTGCCTGGGGATGGGACACGAGTCCTCTCACTTACGAGATGAGGAGTGAGTGTTCCTAGCCTCTGCGCTGCAGCGTTCCACATTCGCACGTATATAATCCTAATGGATGTACATCGACACGATGAATGTCTCAGTCCTGAACAAAGCCATGTCATCGCCAGTCACTTAAATCAATAGACTGTAAATGTATTTATCTGTTGGGGGGTTTTTTATTCCTCACTTTAGATTCAGAGCTGTTCACGTCTAATTTAATCTGTACTTTGACTGACAGTTTAAAACCGCTAGTATAAAGGGAGCATCTCCTATTAATAAATCAGCTTTTTTTAAAAAAAAACTCTTAATTCCGCTGAGGCTGGCTTTTATTTTCAAAGCGTTTGGGGATTTTCTTTTTAAAAAAAGAGATATATTTTTTCTTTCTTCTGAGATGAAATATCGTTATACGAAAAGCTTTTATTTCATCGGGGCAGGAATCTCGCAGGATGAATGAGATTATCATTTGCCTCTCGACTTTTCATCGCAAATCAAATCAAATGAAACATTTTTCCGCTGTCACTTCCTGTCAAACCGGGTTAAATTGTTGGCCACAGAATTATATTGTTTACCCCCCACCCACCCATCCCACCCAGCCCGCGACGATCAGTATTAATCGTACACTTTTAACCACGACTTTTAATCGCTCTCTGCCGCCGATTTTTAAACCACAACAATCTTTAAACCACAACCTACACGCTGAGAACAACTTTACACTTGTAAAACAAGTACGAATGAGAGATCATCCGTCAAATTTTGGAATAATAATAATCCTTGCATTTGTCATAGCGTTTTTCACATCTTACCGACGTCTCAAAGCGCTTCACAGAGTATACCGTAAAGTGAATTGACTATATATGTATATACATATATATGTGGGCGAAACGCGGCAGCCAATTGCACACAACAGCGTCCCCACATACAATCGTGGGTTGAAATGACCAATTTTTATTATTGTGGTTTCCTTGGGGGGAGGGATTATTATTAGGCGCATGTGTGTGTATGTGCGCGCGCGTGTGCAAGGTTTGGTCCTGACCTGACCTGCCTGGATTCGAACACACAGAAGCTTTTCTCCACTGAAGGTAGGTTTGGGGGTGGAGGGGAGTGGAGGGGAGGGGAGGGGAGGGAATGCCTTGGGATCGCTATCGGTTACATTGAAAGTGACATTCTTGACGCGGAGAGATGAGATTTCGCCTAACGAACGCCTCGGTAGAACATGAAAGGTCAACATCCTTCCCGCCTGCTAATGCGCTCTCCGAACAGGTTGAATGACTGTCTCCTAGGTAACGACAGACTCGTCAGCCATTGAGACGTACAGCTAATCAATCCGCAATGGCTCCTACTGCCGTGTGGAATTCGGCAATTAAATGTTTTCGATAAAACAGGAGGGGGATGAGGGGGGGGCGGGGGGGTGGGGGGGGGTGGGTGGGGTGGGGGTGAGAGGTGGGGGGTGGGAGGGGGGGGGGGGGGGTTGAGGTGGGAAATCTCATAGGAATAGAAATGTTGTCCAAAACTGAATCGGACTTTGAAATAAAAATATATTTTATATACGAGAGAGAAAAATAGATTTACAAATAGGATGTTATAAATGTTACTAAACATAATCATAATAACCCTTGCGTTTGATCTAGCGGCTTTTCACATCTTATCGACTGTGTCTCAAAGCGCTTCACAGAATATACTGTAAAGTGAATCTGACTGTATATATATTTACGGGCGAAACGCGGCAACCAATTGCGCACAGCAGCGTCCCCCCCACAAACAGTCGTGGATTGAAACGACCAATTTTTATTATTGTTGGTTTTTTTGGACGGATTATTATTCAGCGCGCGTGTTTGTGTGCCTGTGTGTGTTCCCGGGGAGTTAGGAAACTTGCCCAAGGTTTCGCCCTGATCTGATCTGCCTGGATTCGAACACAGGCGTCACGCTTGTAAGGCGAGCGCTCTAACCGCTGAGCTACAGGAGCTCCGAATCAAATCAAAGCTGTTTGGAGCCATGCTCGTGGCTGGGGTGAAAGGCAACTTAACTGAACACGAGGAGTTAGAGGAGACCTCAACAGTGCAAATAGTCATAACTATTCAGACCGTTTGACTGGTAAAAAGACAGAGCTTCAGGAACGTTTAATTGAAGCCATGAATTATACATGCAGATCGCGCGGAGAGTGTGTGTAAAAAAAAGTATTTCCTGAAGGAAATAGGAGAGAGATTTCATTGGTATAAATTTGTTACATTTAACAGCCATTAACACCCATTGTTAAAGGAGGTCAGGTAATGGCAGAGATTCACTGGGAGAGGTGGTGTGGGGGGAAGTATAGCCTGTTTTTGTTTTAAAAAGATGCAAATGTAATCAACTATACTGGGGAGGATTCATTAGAATACGCTGCGTGGATTTTGAACCTGAAATTAAGGATCATTATGGATTTAAATAGAAATAATGAGATACTGACTGACGCAAGACAGGTTTAAGTTTAGACCTAAAGGGTATCAGCGGGGAGATTGATTTAAATATGGCTTGACAGATTCACCTTTTCTTCTCCGGAGTAATACATTCAGAAATCATCCTCGCGTTTTGAGATAGGGGCGGCTCGAACATCGCAATTGACAGGGAATTAATAATAATAATAACAGTAATAATCCTTGCATTTGATAATAGCGGCTTTTCGCGTCTTCCGGACCGTGTCTCAAAGCGCTTCACGGCATATACTATGAAGTGAATTGACTGTGTATTTTTGGGGGCGAAACGCGTCAGCCAATTGCGCACAGCACAAACGGTTGTGAACCTGGGTTTCGTATCCAAGGCGGGTCAGGGCGAAAGCTTGGGAAAGTTTCCTTACTCCACACGCCTAATAATAATCTGTCAAGAAAAAAAACCAACCCTATAATGAATTGGTCATTTTCAACCCACGACTGTTTGTGGGGGACGCTGCTGTGCGCTACTGGCTGCCGCGTTTCGCCCACAAATTTATACATTCCCAATTATTGTTGTTACCCTCGCATCCAGTGTCACCTCTGCTGCTCTGTTGAGGAAGGAACAGAACACCGAGAGCTCTGGCCTTGTTCCTAGTCCTGCCGTTCTACAAACGTTCTGGACCTGTCTTCCCATTCTGACAAACCCCTACCCCTCCCTCCCTCCCTCCCTCCCTCCGCACATTTCGCAAAGACCATGGGACTGCCCAAGCTGATCACTATGGCAACAGAAACAGTTCTATCTGCCTTTTCAACCGTAACCAGCCAATGGATCATTTCTATCTCCCAACCGAAGCCTCCTGGACCGAGTTGAGTCTAGTTTCCTAGGGAACTATCATCCAAAGAATATAGAGCAAATCAGTTCCCTTGATCTGCGCAAACTATTTAATATTCAGAGTAGAGTTGCCATAGCAATAGGCTTTTTTTTAAACAAGAAAAAAGTTGGCTTCTCACCTGTAACTACTTTTTTTTTCTTTCTTTGATCTAACCCTAGGTGTGGGTTATCTCGGAGGCTGAGAGAGAACGGGCTTTCAAGTCTCTGGCGTAAATTGGAAAACTCTTCAACGAGGTCATAAGAATACGTAGGGATTCGGGAATGGGAATGAGTGCACCCAGCCAGAAATGATTCCACAGCTCAACCACACTCACAGTACCCCAATCCCACAGGCTTCCAACCCGATAGACATTATCATTATTAATATACACAGTTGCGGATTCCTGCAGCTCTGCGGTTAGAGCGCTCACCTTGCAAGCGAGAGAAAGCTGATTTCGATTCCCAGCAGTGCGAAAGCTTAGGCAAGTTTTCCTTACTCCACAAACCTGATAATAATCTCTCGAAAAAATAAAAAACCCATAAATTGGTCACTTCAATCCACACCTGTTTGTGTCGACGCTGCTGTGCGCAATTGGCTGCCGCGTTTCTCCCACTAAACTTACAGTTAATTCACTTTACAGTGCAAAAGTGAATTGAGACACAGTCCAGAAGACATGAAAAGCGCTATTTCTAATGCAAGTATTTTTATGAATGCTATTGATTTACTTTATAGTACATTCTCTCGAAGACATGATAAAGCACAATAGCAAATGCAAGTATTATTATTCCCACATTATCCTTTAATAAGCTCCGTATCAATATCTATTCCTCATCTTTTCATGAATGCCTCAATTGATTTTTCATTGCTGGCTCACTTACTAGCTTTCGGCTGCTGCGCACCTTATGAATCAGTAGCCTCAACAATCATATGCAGCACTGTAATATAATTTCAATAAATAGATAGATGATAGTATACGATTGGCCTGCCGCGTTTCTCCCGAAAAACACAAGGCAAACCACTTTACAGCACATCCAGGGAAGTGCTTTGAGACGTCTGAACGACATCGACTCAGTTGCAAGGATTATTTACACCCATTTCACCCTAGACAGTAAATTTCACCCTCGGCGATAAATTCTCAACGTAGATAAACTCTATATCGCACATCTTTAAAAGCACCAAATATTTTATCTTGCTCTCAATTAATAATAATAATACTCCTTGCATTCGATCAGGTACCTTCAAAACACCTTCACTGTAATTTATAGGCACTATCTTTTGAGCGAAGACAGCAGGCAAATTGCTCACGATACTCAAACAGCCATGGAGTGAATGACCAATGTTTTTGTTCCACGCTATATCCCAACGCTTGAAATTACCTCCTAGATTTATTGCCTAAGTTGAATTTAGAGAAATGTTTAAAGTCAAATAGCCTTTAACTCGCGGGCGTTTGAATGCAATGATGTAGATACAAATGTCGAGGCGTTTAAAGACAAAAATCTGACACAAAAAGCTCAATCCGGCAACACCTATTAAGGTTTAGAATGATCTTGCCGAGTGATCTGGCATTTATAGGGTTTCATTACACCGCTGAACACATAAAGTATTGTAAATCCGATGTAATGATCGATAAGATTTCTGCTGTGAGCTGGTAATGCATTGTTCATATCAACTGCAAGAGTGAATCTTAACTGATTCTTCTAGGGGGTTGCAATGAAAATGACGGAGCTCCTGTGGCTCAGTGGTTAGAGCAACTCACTCGCCTTTACAAGCGTGAGAGACCTGTGTGTTCGAATCCAGGCAGGTCAGGGCGAAACCTCGGGCAAGTTTCCTTACTCCACACACACACACACACACATATACACACGTCTAATAATAATCACTCCAAAAAAAATACGATAATAAAATTGGTCATTTCAATCCACGAATGCTTGTGGGGGGGACGCTGCTGTGCGCAATTGGCTGCCGCGTTTCACCCACAAATATAAACAGTCAATTCACTTTTCAGTATATTCTGCGAAACGCTTTAAGACGGGGATCCATTAGTGGGAAGCGCTCCGAGACGCCATTCGGCGTGGAGGACGCTATATAAATCCAAGTTATCGTTGCTGATGAGACGTCTAGAAGACGTGAAAAGCGCGATATCAAAATGCGAGGATTATTGTTCTAATTATTGGTAGCCTTAAAAACCCTGCGGATTCATTCTGAATTTACCAGCGTTCAATCTCACGCCCTGTCCTCTGGTTTCTATGCTTTTGGGTGGAGCATTAAAAGCATCTGAGGAGTGGATAAGTTTATCTATTCACTTTGCAGCCACAGCCAGCTAATGCAGCTTCCAGCAACGTACTTTGGGGCCAACACCGTAGACAAATAGCTTTCGAAGCCGTGATTTAACATTTAAGGCCAATTAACTGGAAGTAATAAGGACAGACTCGGCTGGTGATGTGAACGGCTGCAGCGGTAGAAGCAGCTGGCACGCGCCAATTAAACCGCAGGTTGATCAAAAGAGCTCGTTAAAGCACATTCAAGACAAAGAAACAGAATTGGGCGAAAATAAATCTGTTAAGCAATTTACAAGAACGCCGTGTTTAAAACGAATGGAGAGCTGAGGATCAGCTAACAACAGCCTTGGAATTCCCAGCACAGACACCTTTAATAAGACAGTCACTGCTCGAAACGGTGGTTCGCTCAGAGAGTGTGAAAGATGCTTTAAGAATAATAATAATAATTATACAACAATGCTTGTATTTGACATATCGCCTTGTCACGTCTTCTAGACTGTGTCTCAAAGCGCTTCACAGAATAGACTGTAAAGTGAATTGACTGTGTATATATTTGTGGGCGAAACGCGGCAGCCGATCGCGCACAGCAGCGTCCCCCCCCCCCCCCACCCGTCCCACAGACAGTCGTGGATTGAAATGACCGATGTATTATTGTTTTTTTTGAGGGATCGTTATTAGGCGTATGTGTGGAGTCAGGAAACTTGCCCGAGGTTTCAGCCCTGACCTGCCTGGATTCGAAACTCAGCTCTCTCACGCTTGTTAAGGCGAGTGAGTGAGTGAGTGAGTGAGTGAGTGAGTGAGTGAGTGAGTGAGTGAGTGAGTGAGTGAGTGAGTGAGTGAGTGAGTGAGTGAGTGAGTGAGTGAGTGAGTGAGTGAGTGAGTGAGTGAGTGAGTGAGTGAGTGAGTGAGTGAGTGAGTGAGTGAGTGAGTGAGTGAGTGAGTGAGTGAGTGAGTGAGTGAGCGCTCTAACCACTGAGAGCTATAGGAGCTCCAGGTCGGCTGCGAGACCGGTGGCAGGGGGTGCGTTGGCCGAGAGAAGATCAAGTTTTGGGGGAATGTTTTTGAACAGTGTTGACATTTTCAAACTCACTGATGCATCGGGAGCTCTCGAGGTTTGAGACCTTTAATTATTGACAAGGAACACATCAGTGCAGCGAGTAGACGCTGTTTGAAGCACATTCTCAAGACAAAACTGTAGCTCAGTGGTTAGAGCACTCTCCTTAATAATAATAATAATAATAATAATCCTTGCATTTGATATAGCGCTTTCCACATCTTATCAACGTCCCAAAGCGCTTCACAGAATATACTGTAAAGTGAATTGACTGTATATATTTGTGGGCGAATCGCGGCAGCCAATTGCGCACAGCAGCGTCCCCCCACACAGTCGTGGATTGAAATTACCAATTTTATTATTGTGGTTTTTTTTTGGAGGGATTATTATTAGGCGTGTGGAGTAAGGAAACTTGCCTAAGGTTTCGCCCTGACCTGCCTGGATTCGAACACAGATCTCCCCAGCTTGTAAGACAAGTGCTCTAACCACTGAGCCACAGGAGCTCCACAAAGCTCCTTCCAAGCGTGAGAGGGGGGGGTGGTAAGGGGGGAGGGTTGAGGGACAAGCGAATGGTTTACTTGACCTCGCTCAAACGCCATTTCTCCAGAAACATATCGCGAAATACTTCAGCGACAATTTTCATCAGCCCCGCGTGTGACACTCATTCTGTCACATCGTTTCCCACCTCCCACCATCCGCCAACCCTCCGAAAAAAACAACAACCAGCCCCTCGATAGAGGAAATAGGAAATAACAAACTGGGAGAAAAAAAAAATTATTAAAAAAAAACAAAAATCAATGCCTTTACACTCGCACTCGATATTATGTGATAAAGTGACTCACGGCTGCGCAGTAAAAAAAAACACGTCTCCAGAGAATCAAACGACTTCACGATTCATCCGGACGTTTATTGGAGCTGCGGTGGGGAGTGGGGGGGGGTGGGGGGGAGAACGGGGAGGGGAAGGACATGAAATGAGTCTGACGGAAGCAATAACTGCAGAGATATGAAAGCGAGCAAGGCGGGGGATCGAGGAGCTGTGAGGGATTTAGAAGCAGCAGGGAGGACGGTGGGGGGACCAAATGAAAAACGGATGAGTTACACACACACACACACACACGCACACAGAGGGAGAGAGAGAGAGAGAGAGAGGTGTCAATCGGGCCAGCGAGTCGGAAGGTTGCAGCCGCAAGTCAGGACTCGTGAGCTGACACTTGGAAGCACTGGAGACACACTGCAATAAACGTTAATAAATTATAATCCTTGCATTTGATGAAGCGTTTCTTATCGACCTCCCAGAGCGCTTCGCGGAATATACTTCCCAGTGAATATTAAGTAGATATTTTGTGGGCGAATATTCAGGCGAAGAGGTAGAGAGTTTAAAGTTGGATTTGTAGATTTTGTTTTGTGTGTGTGTGTGTGTGTGTGTGTGGAGGAGGGGGACAGCTGTGACCTGTCTTCCTACAAATACTAAAGTTATTTCCCCACCACCCCCCTCCTCAACAACAACACTCATTAAAATATCAGTTGTATCTCAGGAAGTAGATGCGAGAAGACCTTGTCAAGACAATCACATCAACGGTGTTGATTTCAGAATAGAAACCCACGTAGATATTGATAGATTTTTAAAAAAAAATCAATGAAAAATGCTGTCTCAAATGACTCGTACGTCAACCAGAAGGATAAAGAAAGCAAGGGAGCCGTCACAACAGCTTCAGATTGTAATATATATGGAAATCGCGGGCGCATCTGTACAGCAAAAATATTACTGACAATTATTTTTTCCCCCTCAATCTCGACAGGAGCTTAATGCCAAGTTTCTGCTTAATTTCTCATCAGCAATTTAAGCCCTTCAATTCTGCGGCCAGCGGGAAGACAAAAGTCTGATCGATCGTTTCAGCCGACCCGAGGCTGTGACACTGCGATAATAAAAAATAATAAAGACGGCATTCGACAGCGGCCTGTCTCATCACCCTCATCTCGACGTCTCAACGCGATTCACAGAATATACTGCACAGCGGTTAGAGCACTCACTCGCCTTAACAAGCATGTGTTTCGAATCCAGGCAGGTCCGGGCGAAACCTTGGGCAAGTTTCCTTACTCCACACACACACCTAATAATAATCCGTGCCCAAAAAACCCTATAATAAATTGGTCATTTCAATCCACGACTGTTTGTGGGGACGCTGCTGTGCGCAACTGGCTGCCGCGTTTCGCTCACAAACATACAATTATACAATTCACGTTACAGTATATTCTGTGAAGCGCTTTGAGAAAGCGCTTTCACAATAAGATGTGAAAATCCGCTATATTAAAATGAAAGGATTATTATTATTGTTTTGTAGGAGACACGAGGTAGCCAATTGTACACAGCAGTTTTCCACAAACAATCATGGATTGAATTACCAAATTATTATACATTTTATATAAAGGGTTATTACCCCTCGGAAAAATGATCGGCCAAAATGATCGGCCAATTGACTAGCAAACTGCTTACTTTCTCTCGGTGAATAGATGCGTGTGGCGTAAGGAAACTTACCTGTTGTTCTACCCCATCCGGGAATCGAACCCAGGTCCTCTCGCTTGTGGGGCGAATGCTCTAACCAACACATGACAGAGACAGAGAGGAGGAGGAGGAGAAGAAAAAAAATGCTCCCAGCTCTAGGAATATTTACTGAAAGCAAAATTCCACCATCAAATTTGAAAGCCGATAGGGCAAATTAAAACGCAAAATGGTGGCGACAGACAACAATGATGGCGGAAGGAACTCTGCCAATAGCTCGGGCTTGAGAATTCAGGCAATGTTTGACTCGTCCTTTATTTTTATTGGCAAATAAATACAAATGACATAGATTCGGTGGATTTAAAAAGTTAGCCAAAAATGCATCAAAACTAGGCAGAGCTTTCATAAAAATCTACAAAGACCGAAACTCCTCGGTAGCTAACCGTTAAAAGTTGACCCCAAGCAAAGGCAGACTTTATCCAGCGCTAAGCTAGTCAAAGAACCTAGTCTCTCATCACATTAAAAACCGTTTCAACACAAACAACAACAATTCATTTGTGGGGGAGGGGGGGGTGGGGGTGAGAGGAGGGGGTGAGAGGAGGGGGTGAGAGGAGGGGTGGTGGGGGAGACAACGAACAAAGAACAGAATCCGGAGAATCACATCGTATTGCTTTAAGAATTGGTGAACACACTTGAATCCTGGGCTGACAGCGTGGATGGAATGTGATCCGTAAGAAATCCATTAGCTACACTTTTCAGTCCATCTGTCAATTATACTTTGCACAGCTGAGCTGGGTGACTATGTGAAGCATCCATTTATGGAGGGGTGGTGGGGGGGGAGGGGTGGGGAAGGAGGTGATGGGAGGGAGGGAGGGAGATCTTAAATTGTCGAGTGAATTTGGTAAGAGACCACTGCAGTTGTATGGACAGTTGATGACTCTCACAAATGGATTCATCTCAACTCCTCCCAACCAGAAAATGGAGGCAGAAAGGTAGAGATTTTCCTGTGCATGATACGACAGAGATACGACATGAAACAATGTAACAGTACCATTTGGGGTAGGGTGGGGAGTGGGGGCTGTGGTGGGGGTGGGGGGTTGGAGGGGGGTAAACAAATAAAGAATTAATTCATAGATCTAAATTTGCGTTGTGAATATAAAAATACAATGACCAGTGTTGGGTTGAGTGGAAGTTTTCTTGTATAAATAGTTTGCTGAATCTCATTACTACAGTATCTCCCCCCTCTCTCCCTTTGAAAACATTTACAAGATCGCAGACATTGTCTCTCTCTCTCTCTCTCTCTCCTTCTCACTGGTAAGAGAATTTGTGCAATTTGGTGCATTGGCGAGCAGCTTTTTGGAGCAGCTTCAAGTAACAGAATAAGAAAAAAAAAGTCCAGATTTTTAGCTTATTTTTGGGGACGGGGGGGTTGGGGTGTGGGGGGGCAGCATCGTGTAACATTTTTAAAAAGAAAAGAGAGGAAAAAAAAGGGCCGTTTCACAAGCTTGCGACCTTTAAAAGTCGGCATCCAACGTGAAGCTGTTTTCTTCTGCCTTCGACATAACTCCCATCCTTTGATACTCAGCCACTCGCTTCTCAAAGAAATTGGTTTTCCCCTCCAGAGAAATATTCTCCATGAAGTCAAAGGGATTTTCGGCCCTGAATATCTGAAGAGGGAAAACAATAAGAAGTACAGCACAAGAGTGGGTGAGGGGGGAGTATTCTAGAGATCAGAGAGGACTGAAATGCCTTCTGCGTCCAAACCAATCTCTAGACATAAGAACCTCGAGAGAAAATTGCCGACACCTCCCCTCTGTCGCTCTCTTTCCCACAGCAAGATTCCTTTTATTTATATAAACGCCAATGAGGCCTCCTGCCTCAGTGGGCAGATAAAAGTGTTTGGAATACGTTGAAAAAAACGCAATCGACGACAACAAATTACATTTACGCAGTGGTTTTCGTGTCGGGAGGACGTGCCAAAGTGCTGGGGGGGTGGGGGTGGGGTGGGGTCAGGATCAGGAGGAATGGGGGGCAAGGAGGGTGGGGGTGATAGGATGGAGGTTGAAAAGGAGATAGGCCCATGAGGTCGAGTGGGCAATTAAGATTGGTCACTGTTTCATGAGGAGGGCAATTCTCTGTCAGTCTAGGGCTTGAGGAAAGTACCAACCTTGCTGAAACCCAACTCTAGTAACAGTCTGTCAGCCACAAACTCGATGTACTGTTTCATCAGGGTGCAGTTCATACCAATCATGTTCACAGGGAGAGACTCGGTCAGGAACTCCTGTGGAAACAACGTGGCCCGAAGTAAACCAAGATGTCATATCTCAATAGCTTCATTTCAAGATATAATAATAATAAAAATAATAATAATCCTTGCATTTGATATAGCGCTTTTCACAACTTCTAGACTGTGTCTCAGAGCACTTCACAGAATATACTCTAAAGTGAATTGACTGTGTATTTGTGGGCGAAACGCAATTGGCGGCCAATGGCGCGCAGCAGCGTCCCCCATGAACAGTCGTGGATTGAAAATGACCAATTTATTATATTTTGGGTTTTTTTTGGACGGATTATTATTAGCCGTGTATTGCCACAAATCACAGAACAGAAACAACATCAAAATGACACTAGTATAGCGCCTTTCACGTCGGGAGGATGTCCCAAAGCGCTGAGAATGTTAAATGGTCTTGGATCATGAATTTGTACGATTATTTGGGTCCATTGAAGCCTCCCACGGCAGCGACGACGACAACAACAACAACAACTTGCATCAATATAGCGCTCCTGAGCCAGGGAAGCGTTCCAGAGCGCGCAACCCATGACATCAATGGTCCTTTCTTTACCTGTTCAATCCTCACAGCTTCGGTGATTATTGCTCCAACCCTCTGCTCCGAAGGTTTGTGAACCAAATGTTTGAACAGAAGACAGGCAAAGTCACAATGCAGACCCTAGGAGGAGGGTGGGGGGGTAGGTGGGGAGAGTACCAGAGTCAGATTTCACATCGAAACCCAAGTCAAACCAACAACAACAACAAAAATAACAAGTTCCGCACCCTTCACCGTTGTCTAACGAAAATGGAATTTCTCCTGGTTGCAGGACAGCTCACGACCGTGACGAAGTGAGACGATTACGTGAATCAACGTTCACGATTAACCCCCACCCCCCACACCACCACAATACAACAGTCCTGCCCCCCCCTGCCTGTGGATATACACGGCTTCAGATCGATGTTGCCAGCACAAAAAACTCCCGGAACTCACTTTGAATGTGACTCACACTCCAGTCACAGCCAGGGCATTGCTAGCTTCTGAACAACTTCTCCATTACACAAGCCAATGAATATAAATTGGACACAAATGCATCCTTTCAAGTTCCTAACTCATTAGCGCTGGTGATAAACAATACACTCAACAAGCTCGCAGCCAGCGAGCCACAGGTTAATTAGTTCCATCACCAGTTTAATCCCGGAACTAAGTATCTCACTGCATAATCTTAATTTTTCTTTAAAATAATATATTTTTTTTATAAGCTTATTTCCGTTGGTGGCATCGAAAGAATCACCATCGTCTCATCATCGTGAAATTAAAGCTAAGCCATTTAGGGTTGAAATCAGAGGCAGTTTTTCAGTAGACACCTGGAACTCTCTCTCCCCCACTCCCCCCCTATCCCGCCAAAAAAAAGGCTGTTGATTGTGGCCAGATAGATTCAAATGTTCCATGGCCGAGGTGGATAGATGTTTGTTAGGTCAGGGTGCAAAGAGATAGGGGGGGGGGGCGATTGGAGTTGAGGTACAGATCAGACATGATCCTTATAGAAGGGCAGAATGGGCTTGAGGGGCTGAATGGCCACTTCCTGTTTTGGGGGACAGAATGGGCACTGGACACTCTCTCTCTCTCCGAGTGACGCATCCAGCCTACCTTCATTCCGGAAATTATTAGGCAGCAAGTTGCCAAGGCTTGTGGGGGAGGGGGTGGTGGGTGGGTGGGTGAGTGGGTAGGGGTGGTGGTGGAGGTGGGTGGGGGGGGGGGGGTAGGAAGCCCAGAGTTGGGGTAGCTGCTGCTTATGTACATAGAGAGATCATTGACTATGCAGTTTACTTTGCACAGTTCACAAATCATGAGGAGGTGGGTGGAGTGGGAGGGAGGGAGCAGTGGGGGGTGGGGGGGTGGAGAACTGATGGAGGCCAGAGTACAGGCTAACTCCAGGTTTCCAGACAGCGCCCACGCCAGCTTCCTGCACTTACCTCGTCCCTGCTGATCAGTTCGTTGGAGAAGGTTAAGCCCGGCATGAGACCTCGTTTCTTCAGCCAGAAAATGGCAGCAAATGATCCGGAGAAAAATATCCCTTCGACAGCAGCGAAAGCTACCAGCCGGTCTCCTGGGTGGGGGAGAGAGAGAGAGAGAGAGATGTGAGAGAGTTGGGGAGGGAGGAGGGAGAGAGTTGGGAGGAAGAGAGTTGGGAGGGGAGAGAGTTGGGAGGGGAGGGGAGAGAGTTGGGAAGGGAGGGAGAAAGTTGGGAGGGGAGGGAGAGAGTTGGGAGGGCATCAGAACGCACGATCGAAGTGGATTAACTTTTAATGTGGTTTTATTTCCTCTGGGATGAGGCTTGATTAATGGAACACATCCATGCCCTTGATCGTGTCATTATAACAGGCTCACTTTTATAACCTACGCACTTTTTAATCAAAACTATTACTATTTTTTTTTAAAAAGAGTCTATAAACTCCAGGAAAGTAAAGCACTCACCAAAGGTGGATTCTCGGTCAACGATCCAAGCTAATGCCCAGTCAGCCTTCTGTTTAACGCAGGGCATGGTTTCAATGGCATTAAACAAGAATTCCCTAAAAGGAAACACTCACTCAAGTTAGATCAAACTTCACCTAAGAAAGTAATGCAATAGGTCTCACTGACAATTTCCTAAAACACTCGAGAGATTCGGGCTGCGTTAATGACGCAGTCTTATCGATTGTTATAATAATCCTTGCATTCGATATAACGCTTTTCACATCTGATCGACGTATGAAAGCGCTTTACAGCATGTACTGTCAAGTGAATCGACTGTAGATTTGTGGCAGCCAATTGCGCACAAACAGTTGTAGATTTAAATGACCAATTAATTATTGTTTTTGATGGGGAGAGATTATTATCAGGCGCGTGTGCGTGTGTGTGAAGTAAGGAAACTTGTCCAAGGTTTCGCCCCTGACCTGACCCGCCAGGAATTGAACCCAGGTTCTCTCGCTCGTAAGGCGAGTGAGCGAGCGAGCGAGTGAGTGCTCTAACCGCTGAGCTACAGCACGCTCCCACCTCACACAACTCAGGCATTCATACAGGATTCATACATTCACCTCTCTATGGGATCCTTGATGTAGGTGTCGATAAGGAGACTGTACATTTCCGAGTGAATGTTTTCCATGGCAATCTGGAAGCCGTAGAAGCAACGTGCTTCAGTCACTTGCACCTCCTGACTGAAACGTTCCACCTGAAAGAGAACATGGCACTGTGGCACGATCTGGATGTACACGGCATAACAAAACAATTAGAATAATCCTTGCATTTGATAACAGCGGCTTTTCGCATCTTTATTGATGTCTCAAAGCGCTTCACGGAATTATAGACTGTAAAGTGAACCGACTGTATGTATTTGTGGGCGAAACGCGGCAGCCAATTGCGCACAGCAGTGTTCCCCCACCCTCGCCCCATACACAAACAGTCGTAGATTGAAATGACCAATTTTTTGTGATTGTTTTTTTTTGGAGGGATTAATATCAGGCGTGTGTGTGTGGAGTAATGAAACTTGCCCAAGGTTTCACCCTGACCTGCCTGGATTCGAACACAGGTCTCGCACTTGTAAGGCAAGTGAGTCTCTAACCACAGGACTCCCATTACTATGATTGCATTATCAAGCCTCACAAATGGAATTGGCGATTTTGTGGGGGTGAACACAAAAAATATTTGAAATCGCAACAATGCAGGGATAAAATACTCCAATATTAAGAGGCCCAGCTTAGTTCATTTTACAAATACCTTTTTTTATTAAAAAAAAGTTAATAACCCAAGCTACATATCCAGAGATTTAAAAAAAATATGTCCTCAATGACATATACATCCTAATAACAGATACACTTCTGAAACCGAGTCTTATTTTGGCTTCCATTAGAGCCACAACTGTTCACTTGTTTTTCTACGTTGAAAGCAACGATACAGACAGTAGTATGGCAACAACAACAACAGTTTGGATTTGAATAGCGCCTTTCACGTCGTGAGGACATCCCAAGTTGCTGGACAGTCAGGGATTCGGACCCGAGCTGGGGGTTGGGATCAGGAGGCGAGAGAGGACCCGGGAGGGAAGAAATGGGGTGGAAATTGAGACAGAATGGGTAATGAAAAACAAAACCTCTTCATGTTCGAGAACTGGGAAATCCATCAAAGAGCGTTACCGACAACACCAACAACTTGGATTTTTTTTTTTTTTTACAGCGCCCTCCACAGGCGTCTCAGAGCGCTTACCAGGTTCTCGTTGACGATTCCATCGCTGGCGGCAAAGAACGCCAACACGTGCGAAATGAAGTGTTTTTCGTCCTTTTTCAGGGATTCCCAGTGCACCAAGTCCTTTGACAAGTCTACCTAGGGAGAAAAACAAACCCACCAGAAGTTCTATTTTGGGATAGAGCAAAAGCCTGAGCGAGGTAAACACCGTTTGGCTTGGGCGTTTCCAAACGCATGAAGTAGCACAAACACACCTTGCCATCATGAGTGATTTCTTTGCGGATTAGAAAACAGCCAGCGCAGCAGTGATGTTATGATAATCACGCTTGAATTGAATGTTGAATTGACAACGGCAACTTGTCACGTCTTGGCCCGCATATGTACAGTCGATTCACTTTATATTCTGTAAATTCTGTGAAGCGCTTTGAGGCGTCTGGAAGACGTGGAAAGCGCTGTATCAAATGCAAGGATTATTATTGTTAATATTATTTCTGACAACGTTCCTGCTTCCTAGTTTGAGCACACATCACCAACCCTTGTCAGGAAAGGCCAGATCACAAGACAGATGGACAGAGATAGTCTTCAGCTATTTACATTTAAATAAAATGTAAATATTATTTACACGTAACTGACGCTTGCATTAATTTTTTTGGTGACAATAAGGAAAATGGTTGTAAAACAACAGGACTCCACAAAGGCCAAGCTGCCGGTCGATTACTTTATGAGGAAAGGCCAGCAGGCCTCAATTTGGTTTATGGAGGAAACCAAATCATTAACTGGACAATGGAACGTGGGTACGGCTAGAGGAACTATCGAAAGTTAAGCTTCCAACTTAACTTATCGACGTCCCTCAAAGCGCTTCACGGAATATATAATGTAAAGTGAATTGACTGTACGTATCCGCAGGCAAAAACGCGGCAGCAGATTGCGGGCATGCGCGTTGTCTACCAACTGTTACCTCCTCGGTGGTCCAGAATGACGCCTCCGCCTTCTTATACATCTGCCAGATGTCGTGGTACTGGATCGGGAAGACCACAAACCGGTGGGGGTTCTCACGGAGAAGAGGCTCATCCTGAACATTGGCCCTCGACCTCGGCTCTTCGAGACCGGCCTGGAAACAAAAACAACTTCGACCAAACGGTTCATCTCTCGGACGAGGACAAGGAGAGGAGGCGACCTGCAAGAAATCGGTTACTCCGTCTCTCTCTCTCTCTCTCTCTCTCTCTCTCTCTCCCCATTTCTCCCGGTCAATACTCAACGGGAAAATGTTGTTGTTGTTAAAAAGAATTTGGAACACGACAACATGTATAGTGCAACTCAGGCAGGGTAGGGTTCCAGAGTGATTTATACAATATGCACACCTACACACACACACACACATATATATATAAATAACATAATATATATAATTAATATATATTAATGATACAATAATTAGGGTCCATCGATATCGAAATTTTCTGATATCGATATATCGGTTGGCCCGTATCGACATATACCGATATATCGATATCGCAGGGTTTTTTTGTCCCGCACATGCGCGCGCATTCGGAGGTGCGCGCGCATTCGGATATCGACAAGGTAAGTTGAAAAAGTTCTAATTATACCGATGTGTACCGATATATCGTTGCACATGATATACCGATATTTGCGATATATCTATTTTTTTTCGTATCGAATGTTTGGATATATCGATATATTTGAATTTCCAATATCAGCATATCGATATGAAAAATTATATCAATATAACTGATATATCTATATATCACCGGACACTAAATATAATATATATATATTATACACACACAGAAAACCCAGACTACACTATATAATAATGAGCAGCAAGAAGCTGTATCGAACCCATTGGCCTCCTTGCCCTGATTTTTAAAAATCATTTCCGAGAGGATTCAGGCTGCAGAAAGCAACCGCTCACAAGGCTGTGTCCCTATTGTCTCTTAACTGATTATATCTGTCCAACTAATACCTCAACAACTCACCATTAGGCAATGGCTGTCCATCAGGCCTTTGCTGGAACTTATCAGATCAAATAAACTCTTACGGGTGTCAGGTGACCAGTTGTCCAAAAAATTAAGCTGATGCATAAAGTCTTCAAAATAAATTTAAAAACAAAAACAAATGCTGCCAGGGTATTGACAGCCTGATGTCTTAAGTAGCAGTGACAGGTTAAGCCAGGGCGTGGAGCTATTACTAGTTTATTGTAATACGAGAGTCTGAGTGATATGATAATGACACAACTTGAAATGTAAGAATTATTATTGCTGTATTATTATTAAAACTTACAGCTCCTTGAACTTTGCAAGCTGTTCGGGACGGAAGAGCCCGAGACACATTCATAGCTGGGGGCTGAAAAACAAACATTGAAGTCAAATTAATTACGTTGCCCCCCCCATTGTAAACACTTCTGATCAATTCTATTTTTTTTTTAAATGCACAAATGTCCATTTGCATTAAAATCGTCATCGTTTCACCAACAAAATACACACTTTACAGTGTGCTCTGTGAAACATTTTGGGAGATATCCCAACAACAAGATAAGATGTTTCATCAAATGCAAGGATTAATATTATATATCATTTATAATTAGTGCGAACATCCTTTACCCTGTTTTCTTTATCCTCAGAGAGAGAACTTGCGGAGTTATCTTGAGGAACAAGGGATTGGGAGGGCAGCATTTCACACTAGGGAGTGAAAGGTTAGCAATTTACACAATCCTAACAGCAACACTTAGCTCTGCAATGAACCTCCCAGAGGCACTCAGACCTCTTAAAGTTTCCCGCAAATGTGTGAGTCATTTGAGCCCCGCCTCAGCCAGTCAATCAGCGCCTCAAAGGGTCATTGCTATCAGGGCTGCACATTAAACTAAACCCATCAAGAAAACAATCAGAGGAAATAATTGGGATAAAATGAGCCAGCTGACACCTCGATTGTCCGTCTGAAAATAGCAATCCGGGAAGAAGAAAGTATTGTTTTTATTATAACACCGAGATTTGCATTATATTACTGTTGATGTTGGGATTTCCAATCTTATTATTGTTGTTGATGGGATGTTAACATAGTTCTTATTTCCAATATTCTTGTTTTTTATTGACATTTCCTTATTGCTTTTCCCATATTATTATTATTATTGGCATTTCTATTTTAGAGCTATTGACAATTCCATATTATTGCTATTATTATCATTGCACTCTGTATAGGGCATAATTACTGTATCATTGTCAATCTCCATTTTGTTGTGATTGTTACTGCAATTCCGATATTATTGATATTCTAATATTATTATTTCTCGTTATTATTTTTGTTATTGCAATTACTTTCTGATTCGTCTTGAATTGACCACATTATCATTATTGTTCCCGCGATTTGTGAGTTTTATTTGGTTTGGTGTGACTCGACACTTGCCTGAAACTATTATACATATATACTGTATTGTATATATTTTTTTAAATACTTCAACCAAATCCCCTCTCACTTGCAGATTAGGTCTTAATAAATCACAACAATATGTATATAAACACCTAATAATAATTGATGCATACTAATATACAATATAAAAATATATAATGTATATTCACACGCAAAATATACAGTTGTTCACTTCACAGTATATTCTGTGAAGTGTTTTGAGACGTCTAGAAGTCGCAAAGTGGTTCAATGGTTAGTGGTAAGTCCGCTCGCCTGTCAACCGAGAGACCTGGGTTCAATTCCCGTCCGGTCAGGGCGACGGGAAGTTTTCACACAAGTTTCTACACACACACACACACCTGATAATAATCCATCTCCCCCCCCAAAAACAAATAAACGATAGTAAATTGGTCATTTTCTATCCACGACTGTTTGTGTGGTGGGCGGGACACGCTGCTGTGCGCAAATTGTCTGCCGCGTTTCGCCCACAAATGTATATATATATACAGTCAATTTCACTTTACCGTATATTCTGTGAAGCGCTTTGAGACGCAGCCTGGCAGACGTTAAAGGCCCTGTACCATATGGAAGGATTATTTTTTGCCATTAGTATAATTAATGTTATTTGTGGGACCTTTAAATCAATTAGCAATCAGATACAAACACGTGGTTTTGGGTGGTGAGCCCCGCCCTCTACCCTCTCGCTGATTGGCGCAGCCGAGGGGGGGGGGCGTGGGGTCCCCAGCGAAGAGTCGCTTAGTGATTGGCCAGCGCGAACGTCAGTCAATGGCTGACGCCGTTGCCTTGGCGACCGATGTAAACAACTTGTGGCAGTGGAACTGAGGGAATGAATCCCTGGGGACAAACAGGTGAGATGAGGGAGGGAGGGAGGGGAGGGAGGGAGGGAGGGGAGGGAGGGAGGGAGGTACAGACAGACACACACATTCAGACAGACAGAGGTAAGAACAATTGCCATCAATTATATATAAATATATATAAATATACATATATTTTTTAGAGAAACGAAACAAAAATCTGACCATCACACAAACACATTACAACTCGTCATCTCTGTCAAAAGCGCTTTGCGGACTGTTACATTGTGAAGTGAAATTGACTGCGTTACATTTGTGGGCGGAAACACACGGATTATTATCGTGTGTGTGTGTGTGCGTGTGGGGAGTAAGGAAACTTGCCCAAGGTTTCACCTTGACCTGCTGGGAATCGAACCACATGTCTCCCGCTTGCAAGGCGAGCGCTCTAACCACTGAGCCGCAGGACTCCGCGTTGAGTTGGGGGTTGCGACCGCTTCATCCCTCCCTCTCTTGCCCCTCTCGCGCAAGCGCCACACACCTCGACACCTCTCGCTATTATTGCGATTCACGTTTGTCCCACAGAACCCACAGTCGATTCACTTTACAGTACATTTGGCCAAACACCAAGCGCTTGCCGTCAAGCGCTGTGAGACCTCTCGAAGACGTGATGAAGTTACTTTGTCAAACTGAAAGATTATTAACATCAACAGCTGCGTTTGTATGTTCGCCTTTCACGCAGGGACCACGTCCCAAGGCCCCTGAGATTTTTTTATCATCACGTCATTCCTATTATTGTGGGTTATTTATTCCTCCTGTTTGACAATTTCACTCGCGGGTGGCATCTCATTGTTGGTTAAACAAACAAACAAACAAAAAAAAAAGTGGTCATTTCAAAATCCTGCTGTGTGCAGCTGGCTGCCACCTTCCGCCCACAAAAACACCCAGCAAATCCAATTCACGGTATACCCTCGATAATATTTACCGCCTCCGCTGTCTCTCTCCTTTTTGGGGATGCTCTTAAAACGCCTCTTCACGCTTTCATGACCTGACTTCCAGGCTTGACGATTGCAACGCCCTGCTCAACTAGACTCTCTCACAGCCGACCGGCCGGGAAACTTGCAGTTTGCGTTTTCTCTACTCTACGCTGCAATGTGTAAAAAAAAAAAAGAGTAGCATAATAATATCAATAATAGGAATAGACCTTGCATTTGATATAGAGCGTTATCGTGTCTTCGGCGTAATCTGTGAACTTATCCGGCTGTCTATATTCTGGGGCGAAAGGCGGCAGCCAATTGCGTCCCACAAACGGTCGTGGATTGAGTGACCAAAGTCTTATTACTTTTCTTGTGGTATTTATTGCGTTTCCGGGACGATTAGAACCCCAGAGGACCGATCCGCCAATCGATTAACAACGCATTTCCCTACCTACCGCTGGCGTGTGGAGTAATAAAACTTGACCAACGTTTCACCCTGGCAGGAATCGAACCCTCTCACTTGTGAGGCGAGTGTTTTAATAATAATAATAATAATAATAATAATAATCCTTGCATGTGATGTAGCACTTTTCACGTCTTCTAGACTGTGTCTCAAAGCGCTTCACAGAATATACTGTAAAGTGAATTGACTGTACATTTGTGGGCGAAACGCGGCAGCCAATTGCGCACAGCAGCGTCCCCCACACACAAACAGCCGTGGATTGAAATGAACACTTCCATCCCTCAGCATGTCACTCGTCAATCACAGAGCTATCGAGTTGACAGAGACAGTAGGAAGAAGTTTTTGTTTTAATCTTGCACTTTTCTGCTTTTAAGCAATAATTAGCTCCACCTTACTGAGAGAGTAGAGATTCTTCTTATTATTATTATTAATATTCGATTATTTATATTGAGGCCCACGCAAAGATTAAGTGATCAGGACGATGGCTGCCCCCACATTGTCAATTTATACCCAGTTTCTCAATTGTGAACCCAAATAGATTGTCTGCCATCACTAAGGCTCTTTGATTGACCTGTAGCTCAGTGGGTTAGAGCGCTCACTTGCCTTACCAGCGTGAGAGACCTGTGTTTCAAATCCGGGCAGGTCAGGGTGAAACCTTGGGCAAGTTTCCTTACTCCACACACACGCGCGCCTAATAATAATCCGTCCCCCGAAAAAACACAATAAGATAAAAATTGGTCATTTTCAATCCACGAATGTTTGTGGGGGTCTGGGACGCTGCTGTGCGCAATTGGCTGCCGCGTTTTGCCCACAAACGTTCAGTCAATCCACTTTACAGTCTATTCTGTGAAGCGCTTTGAGACGTCAATAAGATGTGAAAAGCGCTAGATCAAATGCAAGGATTATTATTATTATTATTATCATTATTATATTATTCTTTCCCCCTCACCCCACACACAGTCATTCCCCCCCACCCACCCCACCCACCCCGTGACACCCACTTTTCCCTAATGTCACCTTCCACATCCCCTCAGTTGTTCAAAGTATTGCCTTGGAACATTTTTCCGGGACGAGAGAGAGAGAGAGAGAGCGCGGGAGAGAGAGAAGGAAATATTTTTTTTTTAAATCGCAAGTTGCAAAATACAATCCGTGCCAGCGGCGAAATAAACGCAAGAAAAATATTGGAACTGAAGTCATTTTTACTGCTTCTGTTTTTTCTCTCTCCAATTCCTTCCCCATTTCCGCGGTTGACTTGGTGCTGTTCTGCGGCTTCAATGCTTTTTTTTTAAAATGTGTTGGAAATCCTCCAACAACAACATTCAATTCATTTCCTTCACCTTTTGTGAAGCTGAAAATAGCCTGTGTATGTGCCAGTCTCTATACCACAGCAATGACAACACCGAACCAGGCTTTAGGCCTCTAGGCCTCCTCTCCCTTTCCTTGCTCTTCCAACTGTTGAAAGTTCCTGGCTAGGTCTCTCTCTCTCTCTCTCTCTCTCTCGTTCGTACATAATGCCTTTGTTCTCTGTGTCTCGCAGATTTTTCCTGGTTTATTTTAAGCTCGGACTTGCTCACTCCCCCAAGTCTCACTCTTGACGACTAGTCGCCTAGTCAGTGAGACTCCTACTATCTGATCTCTCTCTCTCTCTCTCTCTTCCTCTCTCGCGAGCACACACACACACACACACACACACAACCTGAGCGTTTCAAACACCACCCACCCCCTTGCGGGAACCTCGCAAACGCAAAGGATCCTTCAAAACCCTGGGCCAATAGCTATCAAAAGATGGAGCATGTACACACAAGTAGTCTTGTTCGGATACTCACCAGGGTTGGAAACCTTAAAGAGACCTCCTTCAGGAGGCTATGAATGTGTCTCAACAATGGTTTACAATCCTCACGTCAGGTTTGGTGCGTTACTCCCTCTTGTGGTCCATTCATTCTCGCACAGTGTTTTTCCACTGGTAATAATAATAATAATAATAATAATAATCCTTGCATTTGATATCGCGGCTTTTTCACATCTTCTAGACTGTGTCTCAAAGCGCTTCACAGAATATATACTGTCAAGTGAATTGACTGTGTATAGTTGTGTGAGAAACGCGGCAGCCAATTGCGCACAGCAGCGTCCCCCAACGCCACAAACAGTCGCGGATTGAAAATGAACAATTTTATTATTGTGTTTTTTGGGGGGAGGGATTATTGTTAGGTGTGTGTGTGTGTGTCAAGTCAGGAAACTTACTCCAAGGTTTTGCCCTGACCTGCCTGGATTCGAATCACAGGTCTCACGCTTGTAAGGCGAGTGCTCTAACCTCTGAGAGCTACAGATTTCCGCGTGTGTCACTCGCCCGGTCCAAAAATTAAACGAAATGGCGACATCACCTGATAACCTAATTTCCGCTTAGATCATTTTGTCTTTGGGAAAGGGTCAGGCTTTTTCAACCCCCCCCCCCCCCCACCTACTCCCCTTTAAAGTTGCTAAAAGCAAGTGGTGTGCATCGCTACTGATGAAAACAAACTCGATCACGTCTTAAACCACATGAGATTGACCGATACCAAACAATAAAATATGTTGACGCGAAAGGAACATTGCATCCACCGGGAACAATCATCACATCTAGGACTCCTCTGTGTAGGACAGTCATTTGAGTAGGAGATACTTGAGAGCTTTCGTTGCTAGCTGTGGTTCGTTAATAGACAGAAATTGGGGCGTTTGCATCAAATTGCAAATAAATACAGGTTATGTAAGAGTTTGCAGAATAATGATCCTTGCGTTTGTTATAGCGCCTGGGTTCCTATTAAGGAGGTGCGCGGGGTGAGGAAAGTTGCCTGAGATTCAGCCCTGCCAGGGAATCGAACCCGGGCCCTCTTGCGAGGCCGAGTGCTCTAGCCAAACTCTTGCTCAGCGTTCGGTTTGTTGTCTCCCTCCTTACCCTCCCTCAAAGCGATCGCCGGTAGAATTCCCTCCGTGCCTATTTCGAACCTTATCGCGGCTTATCGCAATCTAATTTGTTTCACACAGAACCACCGACCGGACCGTTCCACCTGTTTCTCGTTGGCGTGCGAACCAGACGCCCACGATTGCTAAGACATGCATCCTGTCACTCCCACTGGGTATCAAAACCCAACTCCCACTCAAGCCAAGAACTGGAAGAAGGAAATTAGACACGTCAATTTGAGAAAATCCTGTAAAGGTAACGAAAGCAACATTGCCATCCGGGTTTCACCTTATTCTTAAAATAATACTACGACTAATAATAATAATCTTTGCATTTGATATAGCGCTTTTCACACTTTATCGACGTCTCAAAGCGCTTCACAGAATTTTACTGTAAAGTGAATTGACTGTATATATTTGTGGGAGAAACGCGGCAGCCGATTGCGCACAGCGGCGTTCCCCCCCCCCCCACACAAACAGTCGTGGATTGAAAATGACCAATTTTATTTTGTTATTATGGGGTTTTTTTTTGGACGGATTATTATTAGGCTTGTGTGTGTGTGAGTGCACGTGTGTGAGCGTGTGTGAGTGCGTGTGTGTGTGTGTGTGTGAGAGTGTGTGTGTGTGAGTGTGTGTGTGTGAGTGCGTGTGTGTGTGTGTGAGTGTGTATGTGTGAGGGGTAAGGAAACTCGCCCAAGGTTTCACCCTGACCTGCCTGGATTCGAAACAAGGGTCTCGAGCCCGTAAGGCGAGCGAGTGGCTCCAACTAATCACTGAGCTACAGGAGCTCATTGGGCTGACGGGTTTAAAGTTACCAGCGAGCTGCTGTTCCTTTCCTTCCTTTTTACTTCCTCCTCTCCTAATCTCGTCTTGCGAAATGTCAATCCGATATTCATCTCCGCGGTTTATGTTTACAGTCTTGTGCTTTCCTTCGCAGGTAAAAGGACCTTGCCCAACGGTAAGTATCTTAAGAATGTGTGTTGCCTGAAACACCTCTGTTGTTTTTTTCCACCCCCGCCCCCCCCCCCCCCCCCCCACTCTCGAAAGAGCAAAATTCCTGCCCTTTGATAGGAATGCGATGCTTTTGTGATTTGATGGCCCATTGTGCATCTGATTGATGCTTGCTAGATGTCGTTTTAGCATGATTGAGGGAGGGATAGGGAGGGATAGGGTGGGATAGGGAGGGATAGGGAGGGATAGGGAGGGAGGGAGGGAGCTGAGACGTCCCAAGGCGCAGATGCAGAATGCGTTATCTGTGGGAATCCGTGTTGTTAAGGGGGAAAATTAATAATAATTATTAATATTATTATGATTCCTCGCAATTGATATAGCGCCTTTATCACACCTTCGAGACGTGTCAAAGCTCATCACAGGAAACAGCATAGAGCAAATCGACCGTATGTTTTGTTTGTGTCTTATTTTGCGCTCGGGTCCCACAGAATTGGGTTCCCCTCGAACGGTGACGGCTTCTTCGATCCCCACCAAGTATCAAACCGTGGTGATCGACAACTCTGAGAGGAGAGGATTCGGTTCTCAAGCCAGGAGGTTCGATAGTTACATGTACCAGGTTAGCAAAAGCTCCTGTACAGCGCCAACGTCAACTGCGTTCAATTTAAACATAGCGGCTTTCGCATCCAGAAGCATTCGCTTGAGCCATTTAAATACTGTTTCTATGCACTGACAATAATCCCTCAAACAAAAAAAAACACCGCAAGAGTAAAATTGGTCATTTCAACCCACGACTGTTTGTGGGGGACAATCGGCTGCCGTGTTTCGCCCACAAATACACAGTCAATTCACCTGACAGCACATTCTCTGAAGCGCTTTGAGACGTCGACAAGATGCGAAAAGCCGCTACATCAGACGGCAGGATAATCACTTTTTAATATTATTATTATTATTTTATGAAGACCAAAGGAAAAGCGGCCGACGTTTTACAGCAACGTAACCAGTACATTCGCGATCATTCTGAAACACGTTCGGAAAAAATATATACTTCGTACTCGCGCGCAAAGGAAACGCAGAACCTCTTGGCTGAGGCAACAAGGTCATCAAAGTTCAAACCTTTGACTCACTTTTCCTCTCTCCATAGATGCTGCCTGACCTGGCGAGCCACTACTGTTTTTTAAAAAATTTTTTGTATGTTTTGTATTTTGCCCTTTAATGTCATGCGCGTAATAATAATAATAGCAATAATAATAAATGTCAAATGAGGGGATAGACTTGACGAGTTCTTGGACTAGCCACAAGGTGGTGAAACATACCACAGGAGAAGAAAAACCGAGGAGACTGTTTCAAAACAGCACTGGAGCTCAGTGGTTAGAGCGCTCGCCTTACAAACGTGAGACCTGCGTTCGAATCCAGGCAGGTCAGGGCGAAACCTTGGGCAAGTTTCCTTACTCCACACACACACACACACGCACGCACGCACGCACACACACACACACTTATTAATAATCCCTCCAAAAAAACAACACAATAATAAAAATTGGTCATTTCAATCCACGACTGTTTGTGGCGAGGGGGAGGGGGGAACGATGACCCTGCTGTGCGCAATTGGCTGCTGCGTCTCGCTCACAAATACATATATACACAGTCAATTCATTTGACAGTATACTCTCTGAAGAGCTTTCAGTCGTCGATAAGATGTGAGAAGCCGTTTTATATCAAATGCAAGGAATAGTACTATTGTTATTGAATATTCAAAGGGCAATATCTTGCGCCAATAACCAAATGATTTGTGTTAGTAACTCAACTCAATAAACTACCTTTGCCTTGGAAATAATGGGAGAGGAGGCAAGATTTGACATTCACAAAATCAACACCTAATATTCAGGTAGCATTGCAAACTCTTGCTCTGTGTTTCTGTTGAACAGATTGATGTACACACAGTAATGACACTAATAATAATAATAATCCTTGCATTTGATAACAGAGTCTCTGATAACATCTCGAAGCGCTTCACAGAACATACCGTAAAGTGGAGTGACCGTTTATTTTGTGGCCGATAAGCAGCGCCAATTGCGCACAGCAATTTGGGTGGGGGTAGGGGGGGGGGAATGAGGAAGAGGGGTGTGAATAAGGAGAATAAGGGTGTGAATAATGGGTCCATCGAAGAGGAAAGTCAAACGTTCGAATGCTAGTGGGCTGAGGTGAAATAAATCTTGCCCTGCGTAACATATCTGCCGATCATATCTGAAACATTCATGTCGTCTTTCAACTCCTTCTCTCTTACAGGAAGTTTTACCCCAAATGAATTCTCCCACGTTTGTTTTTTTTGGTCACAATTATTTTCGAACAGGAGACGCGGTCAGGTTAAGAGGTTACATTCCAGCAGAAAGCCTGGGATATACTGATCATTAGCAGGCAGGCTAGATAGATAGTAAAGTGACTGGAGGTGTGGCTGCCTCCGAGTCCATTCCAGAAATGTAATCTTTCGCCACAACATCGAGGCTTTCTCTCCGTCCGTAAAGACGGGCGAGGCTCCGAGAATTCACTAACAGGGGCGAAAGCCATCGGAGGGCGATAAGAGTTATCGTAGAATCTTACAGGGCAAAAGGAGGCCATTCGGGCCCATCGAGTCTATGCCCCAGCTCTTTAAAAAGAGCAATTTAATCCTACTCCCCAGCTCTCTCTCTCTCTCTCTCTCTCTCTTCCCCCCCCAAAACCCGTCGGAAACCCGTCCTCTCTCCCCCCTCTCTTTGAGGAAACCAAAGATAAACGCACTCAATAGGATTGGAAAAGGCGGCTTTCTGCTAGGCATTCGGGACCCGAGAGGCGGAAGGAAGAGCGCGAAAGTCACAGGCGATCTGCATGCAAAGCGAGCGAACGCCCGGAATAAGTCTTGCAATTGGGAGTGAGACACTGTCCCTCACCATGTAAGGTGAATCGACTGTACATTTCGCGGGCGGGAGGCCAATTGCGCGCAGCGACGTCCCCGCAAACAGCCGGGGATTGAGTGACCAAATTCTTATCAAATTCTTGAAGGAATTATTACAGCCTTTCATCCGCCAATCGACCAACAAGGGGGTGGGGGGGGGGGGTTTCCTACTGTAAGTCCATGAGAGCAGCTCACTGTAAACTGTTTGTCCCTGTTTTCATCGACAATGGGTTGAACGCAACCGCTGGGTTGTCTACGAGGTAGAAAGAGGCTGGTGGTGGAGTGAAGGAAGCAAACTTACCCAACTTTCCACTCCGTTAATCGCCTTGCTCTAATTTTAACACTGTGTTCAGGACTCTCTCCCGCCAGCCCTCCCGACTCTGATTATCTTCCACTAGATTGAAAACCCAGGCCCGGGTTCCTACAATGTTTCGCATGCTCCGATAGAAAGTGTCAACCCTTCCTTCTCCAAAAGAGGGACAGGCGGGCTGGCATCCAAAGTAAGTTCCGAAAGGCTTCACCGCCACTGAAGTTATATAATAATAATAATATCACAGTCCTCACGTTTGATATCGCGGCCTTACGCATCTTATTGGCGTCTCAAAGCGCTCTCACATTAATATACTGAAAAAAGCGAATTGACCCTATATTTGTGGGAGAGCGAAACGCGGCAGCCAATTGCGCACAGCAGCGTTCCCCCCACACCACACACCCCCCCCCCACCCCAACCACCTCCAAAACAAAAACAGCCGCGGATTGAAAATTACCAAATTATGATTTTTCACCCCAAAAAATGGAACTTTGCTTTTTGAATTTGGATTGTTGCGGTGAATTCAAAAATCCAGGCCATCGAGGTCTGTCTCTAGATATTCTCTGCCGTCCCCCGCACTGACCTCCTTCGTCGCTTTTCACCGTCCGCTTTGCTCCTTCGTCTTCAGATGCCCTTTCGACCAGTGAATAAAATCGCCCACTCCCCGGCAGCAAACAGCTACAACATCCCATCCCTGTTGGCCTCGAGGAAGGACTTCAACCACGGAAACAGCAGCATGTTTGAGCGGCCAATCGCCTCGTCTGTGCCTGTCCTTGCCACCCCAGCACCCAACCAGTATGTTGTGAGTAATAATACTAATAATAATAATCCTTGCGTTCGATATTAACGCCTTCATCACGTCTTCGAGACGTCTCAAATTCGCTTCGTGGTGGGACACTGCGTCCAAACAAACAGTCAGATTGGATTAAGGCGTCCAGATTTATTATTTGTTTTAAGGGATTATTACAACAACAACAACAACAATTTACATTTATAGAGCGCCTTTCACGTCGGGAGGACGTCCCAAGGCGCTGAACAGGAGGCGTGTGACCCGAGCTGGGAGGGGAGTGTTTGCGAAGGGGTGAAACACGAAGGGGAGGGTAAAAGAGTTCGGGGTGGAACAAAAGGCACGATCGAAGAGGAAAGTCTTCAAACCGGTCTTGAAAGAGGAAAGGGAAGAGACGAAACGGAGGGATTGAGGGATGGCATTCCATAACTCTGCCTAATTGTTGACTCCTGCCCTCCCAGATTTCCAAGGCTTCGTTGGGAAAAAGTAACAATCTGGCTGCCCAACCAGCATTCTTGTCTACAACAAAGAGAGAGTTGTCTCTGTCCGGGACGGTCATGGCTCCGTCTCCCTGTAAGTCCATGAGAGCAGCTCACTGTAAACTGTTTGTCTCCGTTTTCATCGGCAATGGGTTGAACGTAACTGCCGGGTTGCTGGGTTCAACATAACTCCACCGTTGGCCTTCAGCCTCTCTTTCCCCCCCCCACCCCACTTCCATCCCGCCCACCACCACCCACCACTCACATCACCCCCTCCCTCCCACCCACCCATCCTCCCCTCCTTCAAGGACCCTCTCAAGACCCTCCTCTTTGACCCAGCCTTTGGTCACCCTGCTGCGTACACCTCCTACCCAAGTTTTACGTCAAGGCCATATGTTCAACTGTACGTTTGATTAAGCTCGTTTTAAATGTCGCTTCTGAAACCATTTCTTAGGGGGTGGGGGGGTTTCGGCAGCGTTTTGTGTGTGTGTAAAACACGACTGATTTGCCTTAAAACTGCCCTGCCTCAGGGCAAAAACGAGGACTAAACACCCTGATATATATATATATCTGTGTAAATTTGGCCTCGCCACTGAACCTGCGCTGCTTGGATCCGCTGCGGTGTTTTAGGTCACTACTGGGTGGACCATTCTTTGACGAGAGAATCCTCCAAGGCCATCGTCTCCTCGTTCAGATCCACGACAGTCCGCAAGATGGCTCCAGACCCGAAACTAAATCCGGGCCCAGCCTCCTATGATCCGCACGAACCCAAAGCACCGGTCAGCACTCTGCTGCAGCCCGCCCCGACTGTGTACGTAGAGACAACAACAACAACAACAACAACAAGTCTTATTTACACGCCGATTGTGGAGCTCCTGTGACTCAGTGGTTAGAGCACTTGTCTTGCTGGGGGAGACCAAACTGGGGAGACCTGACCAGGCAGGTCAGGACGTAAACCTTGGGCGAGTTTCCTTACTCCACACGCCTAACAATACTCCCTCCAAAAAAAAAACACAATAATAAAATTGGTCATTTCAATCCACGACCGTGTGTTGGGGCGGGGGGGGGGAAACGCTGCCGTACGCAATTGGCTGCCGCGATTCGCCCACAAATATATATACAGTCAATTCGCTCTACAGTACATTCTGTGAAGGGCTTTGGGACACAGTCTAGAAGACGTGAAAAGGCGCTGTGTGTCAAACGCCAGGGTTACTGTTCTTGTTCTTGTTATTGTGATGATATCTGATGGCATCGTGACCTCGTGGTGTGTTCCAGGAGGAGGCAGGGTTTGTCTCTGGCCGCTCAACCCATCCCAGTGTTCCGCTGCGCACCACACCTGGGGCCCGGATATTATAACATTGTGGATTACGTGGGGCCCTCCAAACACTACATCTCCAGCGCCGTCTTCGTCTCCAACACCGCCCGGTCCTTCCAACTTCCGTGCGAAGATTTTCCAGGACCAGGTAGGATCTAACACGGCCAGCGGCAGCGGCCAATCACGTTTGCCTGTAGTGTCTCTCACGTCAGGAGACATTCCCGATATATCTTTTGTCTCCCATCCCTTCGCCTCCTTCGATCGTGCCTTCTGCTGCCCTCCCAATTCTCTCTCCCTCCCCAGCCCAAATCTCTCCCTCTCCCCAGCCCAAATCTCTCCCTCTCCCCAGCCCAAATCTCTCCCTCCCCCTCCCAACTCTCTCCCTCCACCTCCCAACTCTCTCCATCCCAACCCCAAATCTCTCCCTCCCCCTCCCAACTCTCTCCCTCCCCACCACCTCCCAACTCTCTCCCTCCCCATCCCAAATCTCTCCCTCTCCCCTCCCAAATTATCAATAATATAATTATTTGATGGGGCACCTTATCACATCAGTACGCAGACAGACAATTTACTGTAAAGTGAATTGAATGTATGTTTTGTGGGAGAAACATATGCATTTCAGCTTTGTGTAAGCGATGCGTAGAATTCCGTAGGACATTACAGCACAGGCCCAACTGATCCTCGCCACCATTTATACTTCACATCAGCCTCCAATCCTCCTTCTCCAGTCTCTGTTCCCCCCCTTCTCCCACACACCCGCCCCCCCTCTCACCCACACACACACACACCCTTCACCTTCATGTACACATCGAGTTTCCTCTGAAGTATGTTGTTGCTTTTACGCCTCGAGCAAAAGTTCCCAGCAATGACTCTCCCACATTCTCTCCACCCTCCGAAATAATTAAGCTCCTCTCTTCCTTCTGTGAGTGGCCGTGTGTCTTATGCCCGAGTCCCTTTTAATGCTGCGGATTCGTGAACAAGGGGACGAGACCCCATTTATTTACAGCTCGTGGAATTCCTTGATGATTTTAAACACCCTCTATCGGTTTGCCCCCCGCCTCAATCGCCTCAGGCGAGAAAAATTCTCATCCCTCAATCTTTCTTGCCAGCTGTAAGTCGCTTACGTCTGCTAACATCCCATTTAAATCGACCCTCAATTGCTCCGACATCTTTCCTGTACTAGGGCGAGCGGAACAGAGTACTCGCAAATGAGAGGACCTGGGTTCAATTCCTGGGCAGGGCGAAACTTTAAGCAAGTTTCCTTACTCCACACGCCCCTGTTTACCTCGGTTTAAATAACAACTCGATTGTTAGTTATTTGGCAGATCACTTTTCCTGGGGGGGTAACAATTATATCATTTTAAAATTGTTTACTCAACAGTTCTCCCACAAATTGGACTCAATTCACTAGTGGCACAGTGTTTTCTGTGAGGCTCTCAAAGGCGCTACATCAAATGCAAGGATCATGATTATCAGTATTAATATTACAAATGTACTCGACTAAGATTTTATGTGAGTGTATTGCTTTCGGATTCAATTCCTCTGGACGCAGACAATGGGACGGGGGAATCCCAAACCTAGTCATTCAAAAACCTTCGCTGGAAAAAATACTCCCAAGGCCAATTGAGATAGCAAAACACAGCTCGCAAACTAGTCTGTATCCCATTGTTCGTGTGCTCAGCACAAACTGTGTTAACCCCTTTAAAAATCGTGCCACGTTTTTATGTGTAAACGTGGATATTGTGGGATTGAAACTGGAGGTAGAGTAGGTGCTATTTTTAAACCGTGCGTTGAAAGGTGGAAGCTTACAATGACGGGCGAGGGAGGAATGTACTCTTCTCTTGAGGCGAATTTTAAGCTTTCCCACCTGTTATTGGTATTTGCAACTTGGGAGTCAACCTCCGTGGTAAAATGATTGTTGTTTTTAAGTGAGTTAGTTAGTCACATGACATTCAGTAGAAGAGGATTTGGATGATTTTGTTACTGTCTTGTTTCCCCACCGTTTACTTTCCCCCAAAGAGCTTCGGGAATGCGGGGCGAGAAATAATTTTTTTAAACCCTTGGATTTGATACAGCGCCTTGTCACGCCTTCTCAGCCTTTTCTCTTTGCGGGATGAAGTGTAAAGTCGATCAACTGTATGTTTGTATTCCCCCCCCCGCCCCCCCCCCCCCACCCCCCACCCTCAGCTTCCTACCACCCGAAGAAGAAAGGGAAGCGATCGTTCCTGTACAACGTCTGTAAAAACTGGGTGCCGAGTTAAGGCCTCGGGCGGAACAAAGAAGGGGACCTCGAGTCCGTGACGTACAGACAATAACAACAACAACAACAACAACAACAACAACAACTGGTATTTACCTGGCATCCTTCACGCCGGACAGAGACTCGGAAGCAACGCACTTTCAGGAGAAGTCAACAGCGGACAATAAAAGCCGAACGGACACAACACAGAATCATCAATGTGGTGACAACATCCGAGATTGCCATTGCCATCGAATCCACCTCAGATTAATTATTATTATTATTATTATTATGTAGAAGATTGTCACTGGATTATCTGGATGTGTTTTCCACAAACGTTATTCACTCATCACCCCACTTTCCCCCCTCCCTCCCACCCTCCCTCCCACCCCACATAGCAAAACAGGACCATTTATTGTAAGAGACAGTTGTGTTCTAATTTAACACTGTGACTAATTTTCAGTGAAGTGTTTATTTTTACACTCTGTATATTCAGTGTAAGTTTTTCCCCCCCCGCCTCCAAAAAAAAAAGCATGATGTTAGTTCATTGTTACTGGAGTTTTTTTTCCAAAAAAAACACGTTAAAAAAACGTATTTCTATTTACGACTTGTTCCGTGTGTATTTTTTGCAAACATTTTTCCTCGCCTGTCGATGCGAAACACAAGCAGGAGACACAAGATTTGGAGGCGCATCAACAACGACAAGATTTGAGTTGTACAGAGCCTTTCACGTCAGGAGGACGTCCTAAGGCGCAGACTTGATCGGGGAGGGTGGAGGGAGGAAACGGTGGTGGGGGGTGAGGGGAGGGTGGGGGGGTTTGGAGTGACCGATGTGACCGTCGAAGAGGAGGGTCTTGAGGTAGGACTCGGAGGGGGCATAATGTGCGTTGGTTGGAGAGACAGAACCCAAGAGAATCTGCGCTGCACATCAACTGTGTTTTGAGGCGACATAACCAGGGACTAGAAGAAGAACCAGTGTATCACCCCCATCACCAAGTCAAATCCACACCCCAAATAATCTGAGTCTAATTGAGAACTTTACCTGTGGGGGTGGATTCGAGTGACTGATGTCTTTCTCTCTCTCTCTCTCCATATCGACCGTGTATCATTGCCCATTGATGTTAGAATGAAACCATATTTGTCCGTGGCTTGATTTCTTAATCAAGAGAAACCAAAAATAATTCACTTTCCCATTGGATCCGGTTGAAAGGAAAATGCAATATTTTTTCATATATATATACTATGTTTGTGTGTGTAAAAAAAAAACCAATATATTATTATCATCATTTTCGAAGTTACTTTAAAAGTTTTTATTAATTGACCTTTTGAAAGTCTTGCACTGTAAGTGCCTGAGGCAGGGAACAACAATGTTGATGGCGTACAACAACTGGGAAATTCCGTTCTTTCAGCCAAAGAGGAATCGACCAACTGAATTAACATTGCCATAAAAGTTACATTTATCTGTTGAAAACTGTGAAAAGGCAGAAATGTGGCAGTTCAGCTTCTGTGGAGCGTCCGTCGGGAAATCCACTGTGACAATAGCGTAGCTATATACAGTATGTATAAAATATATATAAAAAACACACGGCCTATGGATATGGTTATCCATGAAGCCTTTTACCAACTGCGGGTTAATACAAAAATATCAAATTCTGAGATCAATTCTGTGGCGTATAAAAACAAGATTCAGAAAGAAGTAATGAAATGTCCCTCACCATGCTGTTCAGTTCTCGAGCCTGGCGATTTATTAAAGAAAAAATTTGATCGGATTCGCAGTATTTATGTTGCGCAAAAAGACAAGAGACCCCAACCCCCTCCCCCCTCCCCCCAAAGCACAGACAGACCTCACTCAATAATTATTCCACAACGCGTGAAACTCTCGGGCCTGAATGGCTATCTCCACGGGAATTTTTATTTCAAGTTCCACCGGCAACGTTTCCTAATCGTAAAGAGCATATCTTATCTCAAATATACAGTTGATTCTACTCTCCTTCCTTCATCCTGTCCCGACACCCCCCCCACCACCCCCCCCCCCCCCCTGCTCTCGGGACGTCCTCTCGATGTGAGAGGACTATAGAGATGTAAGGTTTGATTATCCGTTCCCGTTAAAGGAAAAAGGGGAAAGAGAGTTTGCATAAGCGAAGCTTCTAAAGTTGAACAATTTGTACGTTAGGTGACGTGACGTGAATATTGTGCAGCCCAGTTAAATTGAGAGCCTCTAAAATGTCACTGAGATGTAACGTTACTTACATATTTCTTAACCACACCCTCAAACCCATCGTTTTGATATTTCAAACCATGACATGATTCCAGCAAAATAGTGAGCCTGAGCTCTTGATGGTTTTCATCAGGCATAAAAACTTCATTGTACAATTTCTGTGTGTGTATATATATATATATATATATAGGGGGAGGAACAAACACACACAAAAAAACACTTTCACTATTTACAAAAGAGGTTAATTTCCAGTTAAAAAAAACACACCAGAAATTCTTGGGCTTTCCCTAAAATATGTAATTTCTCATTTATCATGGCAAGACTTCATAGGAAATTAACTTTCGATCCACACTAGTTCTTTCAAATGAAACATTTGCGGTTTGTA
>CM068763.1:11705662-11730081 GCA_035084275.1 Hydrolagus colliei | reverse complement strand
TTCAGTTCAAATATCCACAAACAAATGTGTGCTTGGAGTTCTGAGGGAGGGAGGGAGGGAGGGAGGGAGGGAGGGAGGGAGGGAGGGAGGGAGGGAGGGAGGGAGGGAGGGAGGGAGGGAGGGAGGGAGGGAGGGAGGGAGGGAGGGAGGGAGGGAGGGAGGGAGGGAGGGAGGGAGGGAGGGAGGGAGGGAGGGAGGGAGGGAGGGAGGCACACGACGGCTGACTGGCTTATATTCTCGTGCCAGTTTGTCCATTCAAGGTGGAGGTTCCTCTAAATCTCTTTCAGGATTATCTGAAGGCCTCCGATAATGTCCTTCATCTCCACCAGAAAGGCGGCGTGGTTACAGTAATGCTGCACGATGTTGTCATCCATGTTGACCAGGATTCTGGGGGAAAAAGATTTGTGCGTTAAGTCTGGACTGTTCAGCACCTCTGCCGACGTGAAAGGCACTCTACACAAATGTCATTTTGTTGTGGTTGATGGTGACTTGTGACTTCCACAAGCCTCTCCACCCCCCCCCCCCCCCCCCACCACCCCTCCATTCTCCCAACATTCATTCAATCTGTTTCAGAGGAGATGAGAGAGAATGATGATAATAATAATCCCAAAGGTTTCTGTTTAAACACTTGCGATGTCGCTCCACAAACTCATCACATCCCATGTGGTGGGACGTTGCTGTGTACTATTGGCTGCTATATATTTCCTTGTGATCAGTAAATCTCAGAGAAACACCTACTTTAGGGAGAACAGAACTGACTTGCACAGTGATAGGAAAATTAGAACCTTATTTCAAGAAATAGATTTCTTGTGGATAAAAGGATTAAGCGATATGGGGATAAGGCGGGGGCAGGTGGGGTGAGATTAGAAAATCAGCCATGATCTTATTGAATGGCGGGGCAGGCTCGAGGGGCCTAATGGCCTACTCCTGCTCCTTATTCTTCTGTTCTTATGTAAGGGTCATCGGATATTCTCTGTCTGGATTGATGCAATTAAATAGCTGGTTCCTCCTGCCCTCTGAAGCTAGTGCTGTATTCTTTCAATGACAAGCCTTCCTCAGAATTCCCAAACTCAACCCTCACCTGCGAGGGTAGGCGGCAGGCCTGTAGCTTTCCAATGACCAACTTTCACAAACTTCCAAGTCTCTAGATTTAAGCAGATCTCACAGGCTCTCAGTGACAAAAATCACAACCATTCCCCCATCTGATCAAGATCTTGTGAGTCAAAATCTCTGCACTCATCAGCCATGGTTGCATTCCAAGCTAGTCAGTCACGCACAAACATTCCAGGTTTTGTTTGACTATTTTCCGCAGAATTCATTTCCTCTCACTCAGCTATTATCCCTTTGGTTCTGCAAAGCCTCGATATTGAAATCGACAAACCCACAAAACCCATATTTCAATTCAAATTCAGCTGCTGCCGAAACCTTTCTCATACCAAGTGAGCTCTAACTCTAGCTTTATTTTCATTCCAAAGCTGGCTCGCGAGAGAGACAGAGAAACAGAGAGTTAGAGAGAGAGAGAAAACAAACTCCACCTCCAGGAAGGCTTAAGGGTAATGTTTCTCTCACTGGCAGTCAGTTCCAAGTAAGAAAAAAAAATGCCGTATCTTCCAAATCTAAGTCGTTCTACAATAACAGTGACATATATTGGAAATTCAGGGGAATTGACATATTATTATTTTAAAGGAAAAAATATATTTGAATAAAACACAACTTTTTTTTCAAAAAAAGAATACAATTGGCCAAACTAAGGGGAATTTTTTCATTCAAAAATACAAACTGCAATCAAAATAGCTCAAGAGAGAGATATAATTCACATGGCTCTTCCTTGAAGTAAGGTTCTAATTTCCCTATTACTGTGCAAGTCAGGTCTATTCTCCCTAAAGTGGGGGTTTCTTTGAGATTTACTGATTACTCTGAAATATACAATTCGTGGGATGGGGTGAAACCGTAGGCAAGAAGTAGAGGGGGGGGGGGGGAGGGGGTAAAAATCCCTAGAGAAAGAAATATTACACTTTACAATATATTCTGTGAAGCGCTTTGAGACACTTCTAACCAGGTTGATAAGGCACAATATCAAATGCAAGAATTATTATTATTATTAGTGCATTATTCTGAGAAATATCAATGAAATACATTCCACACACATACACACACACACACACAGAAACTTTGCTCATTTACTTACCCTTTCATACACTTCTTATAAATTTTACAAATTCCCTCTTCCAACAGTCCGTATTTCTCCGAGATCTAGATGAAGAATTTGGGGGAAAAAATAGTTATTAAAAGATGTGATAAGGGGGTATATCAAATGCAAGGATTAATATTCTTCTTATTATTATTCCTGCTTATTTTCAGATGTCCTCATGTCCTGAATGTAAAGTGTGGCAGCTGAAGGCTTCACATTACATATCGCTCAAGTCTTAAGAGGAGAGGTTTGAAACATGAGAACCAGGGTCCCAGAGTCTGACTTGAAACTCTGGTCCCAAACAATAATACTATAAAATAATAATAATCCGTGCATTTTTATATTGCGCTTTTTCACATATTCTAGATGTCTCACAGCGCTTCACAGAATATACTGTAAAGTGAATTAACTGTATACTTGTGGGTGGGCAAAACGCGACAGCCAATTGCGTCCGCACGAATAGTCATGGATTGAAAATGACCAATTTTATTATTGTGGGGTTTTTTTGGACGGATTTTTACTCGGCGCGCATGTGTGCGTGTGTATGTGTGGAGTAAGGAAACTTGCCCAAGGTTTCGCCCTGACCTGACCTGCCTGGATTCGAATACAGTTCTCAAGCTTGTAAAGCGAGCGAGCGCTCTAACCCACTGAGCTACAGGAGGTCCACAAAGGAACACGACAAACAGTCGAAACGATTCACTGCCGTTGGCACAGAATGTTTAGCAACAGTAAGATGGCTTGTCCCTCCTGATCCCTTGTTGACCAGTGGTCACCAAAGGCTGAACGAACCATTTATTTCTTTATTGTCCGCGCTATATTGTGGGTTGATTGTTTTGGCCCAGGTGGCTCATTTCCGAAACAGATGCCGTGGACAGCTGGACTTGCTGTTACAGCTCGGGCAGGGGTGGGTGGGTGGGTGTGGGGTATTTATGGCCAATACAAAGATTTATTATTGGGTTTGCTCTGGTTGTAACAGAATTTCAATACTGAGTTGAGATCTGCGTCGAGTGAGGAAAGGGATTATAAAGTGCTTTAGCTTCTACCTACCTCTCTCCTTCCCCCCCACTCCCCCCCACAACCAGCCAGCCCCCACCTTATAGTCCCACAGACAGCCAAACCGTCTGTGTATATGTATTGCATATAAAAACTGAGGCTGACAGTGTTTTTTTTAAAAGCTGAAGGGATTAAGGGATCCGGGTATAGGGCGTGTAAATGGAATTAGGTTAGAAGATCAGACGAGATATTATTAAATGGCGGGGTACAGGCTCGAGGGGCTAAATGGCCTCCCAGATGATGCATGGGTTAATATCATCGAATCATATGACACAAACAGTCAAGGGTTGAAATGACCAATTTTTTTTATTGTGTTTTTTTTGGGAGGGATTATTATTATTAGGTGTTGTGTGTGTATGTGTGTGTGTGTCTGTGTCTGTGTGTGTGTGTGTGTTGGTGTGTGTGTGTGTGTGGGGAGTAAGGAAACTTGTCCTAGGTTTCACCCTGATCTGCCTGGATTCGAACACGGGTCCTCACGCTTGTAAGGCGAGCGCTCTTGACCACAGCAGTAATGGGAACCACAGTAATTATTCCACTTACTGCGTTCTTCAGTCCATGAAGATTCGGAGTCTTTAACAACAGGGCATCAAATACATCTTCCATTTCTCTCCGGACGTACAGCAATACTGTGAAGAAGGAACGGATTTGACTCCTATATTATTCTATCTCTGGAATGCGATTGGGTGATTTATCGTTCCCGGACTCACACAGTGACATTAATCCTCACACACACACCCCCACACACACACACCGACTGAACCCACAAAGGTGTCAAGTTTATCCCAGTCACTAATCCCTGAACACAATCCACTGATCCACCCCTGAGATAGACAGATCTGATAGGAGGAAATTCCTGCCCAAACCAATCTCCCGCGGCTCCCGGGGACATCGATGTCGCGTGGGAGGCGCCACAGTACATACAAATATAATTTGTTGCTGGTGTTGTACGACAAGGTAGTTTCGTTGCAAACCCTTTATTCCATGGGGCGTTTGGTAAACAAAGCCATTAATAATATGTTGACGTATCACTGCAGATTAGTGTGAGTCAACGGATCCCATTGATTGGTGGGAAACACCAATGAAAACAGCGTTGATGCCAACATTAATTGTCGACAATAGTCTGATTGTAATTGAGGCAAAGGTGTGGCCAGAGACACCCCTCCAGCCAATGTTTTGCATCTCGTCCCCGGACGAGATGGACACACAATGATACGGAAGACAACAAGCTGGGATCTCAGACAGACACAGCTCGGGCTTGTATTGTAATGTGTTTGACGAGGGGATGGGGGGGGGGGGGGGCAAGGAAATGGAAGGGAGATCTTGACTTCATTCTCCCAGATTCTCCGCCTTTTGTTTTCCTTCTGGACAAAGATCAGAGCCTTGTGATTATTGCCCATGGGCCCTTCTTTTTCGTTGAAAACTAAACACAGACTGAGGAGATGGTTATCACTGCAGGACGAGGGGCTTCGAGACAAACTTTTGACCACCTATCACCTCATCAAGGGCTATCGATGGGGGGGGGAGACCGAAAGTAACCATATTAATTTCAACCAGAATTATTTCTTATTCAGTGGCTTGGGATGTCCTCCCGACGTGAAAGGCGCTCTACAAACACAATTTTGTGTGTGTGTTTGGTCCTGAAGGCTAGCGTTTGATTTCCACGTCGTATTTCCAACGTGGCAAAATTACTGATAATCCTTGAGGCTGATTTTGGCGCACTGTCACTCTTGACTCGAAGCGCTTGGCGAAATACTCTGCTATTGTGGAACGACTGTGTAGTTTTGTGGGCGAAACTCAGAGGCCGAAATGGCGCGCAGGGGCGTTCCCGCAAAACCAGTTGAATTCGGCCAATAGTGCGCGGACCTTCTGGGAACGCGTCTCCGTTTGGAATCACAATGGAATCACAGTTTCCATAGCGGGAGAGTGACTGATCTCGCTTTGGCTGGTAGTTTAAAGTAACTTTGTCAGTGTCCTCGCTGACACACCACGTTGTTTGTCATTCGATTAGGCTAGTGAGGGCTTATGTTGTACCTTGGACACTGATCTGCCAGGCAGAGAGC
This sequence comes from Hydrolagus colliei, assembly GCA_035084275.1. NCBI lineage: Eukaryota > Metazoa > Chordata > Chondrichthyes > Chimaeriformes > Chimaeridae > Hydrolagus > Hydrolagus colliei. The sequence goes on along the minus strand of CM068763.1, from coordinate 11,724,777 downwards.
GCATTATCACCTCGTCAAGACAGGAATTTGTTCTGTAAAGTGTAGTGACTGTGTGGTGCTAAGCAGCCCAAATTGCCCAAGGCCAAATTCCATTAAAAAGGTGAGTGAGCAATTTTATCAGAGGTGGGTCGGGGTGGGGTTGGGCGGGGAGGGGGGGAGGGGAGAGAAGCTTGCTTGACTTCTTAAATTAATTAGATTGATGAGCTTTTTTCTTCTCAAATGGTGTAAGATTTCAAGCGACACACAGATGTTTTGTGGGGAGAGAGTGTTTGACTCGGAACGTACCTCTCTCTGGTTCACAAAGTCTGGCTTGTTTGAGCGGAGTTTCCGCCTCTTCCTGGTAAGTTTCCGCTTTGCCCCTTTTCATCGAAAATCTGCAGGGATTCAACGCAAGCCACATTTAATTACGGTCAACGGGGGCCGACAGTAACAACAGCTGGCGTCGATGCCACATCTTTCACTTTAAAGAGGAATTCTCCCAAGGGAAACGCGGGTAACGAAACGAAAACTGCAACCGAGAGCGAAACGTGGTGGGATAAGGGATAATTTCACGGGGCAGAAGCTTCTCATTTGATTACCTGGCGTTCTCGCACAATGCTCAGCTTCATAAACATCCAAAGGGATATATTTGATTTTAATCTAAAGAAATGCTACCGATTAAAACATGGAACCAAAGAGGTTCTCACGAAGGGTTGCAGACCCGTTGTTGTTGTTTCTCCATGGATGCTGCCTGACCTGTTCAGTTTGCCCAGCAACTTCTGCTTTTGAACCCAAATCCCATTTGTTCTGCTTTGAGGCACACACGGCTATCGCAACAACAACAACAACAACAACAACAACACTCTTGTTCTACTCTCTGCTGTGGTCAGGGCAACGCAATTTTTTTTCCGGACAGGGTTAATGTCCTTGTAAATCAGCTGTAGCCTGTGGTGGGAGGTTGAAGTTTATTATGACTGTCTCGATTTATTGCCGAATTCTAACAGATTGCCCCAGTCAGTCAGTCAGTCAGTCAGTCAGACACCAATAATAGGACCTCGATTCATTCCTCCGGTCATTTCATTTTGGCTGGAGAGAGCGGTGTTTGAGGGGTTGGTGTGGGGGGCGCGGGAGTGGGGGGTTGGGGGGGTTTGAGGAATGCACAAATAAACAAAGGGGGTTTATGGCTAAAACCCTTTCCCCCCACCCTCCAATATTATAAACTTCACAGGTGTTGGTTTGGAGGGATCTCACTAGCAAAGCATTAAGATTGTCAAGTCAGAAATGATAACAATCTTTGCATTTGATTGTAGTGCTTTTCACGTCTTCTAGACGTCTCAAAGCGCATACTGTAAAGTGATTCGATTTGTGGGCGAAACTCGGCAGCCAATTGCGCACAACAGCGTTCCCTCCCACAAACAGTCGTGGGTTGAAGTGACCAATGAATTATTGATTTTTTTTGAGTATTATTATTAGATGTGTGTATGTGTGTGTGAGTGTGTGTGGAGTAAGGAAACTTGCCCAAGGTTTCGCCCTGACCTGCCTGGATTCGAACACAGGTGTCTCACGCTTGTAAGGCGAGCGCTCTAACCCACTGAGCTACAGGAACTCCGCAAGTAAAGACCTGCTCCAAAAGGCACAGAACTCATTTGCATGCTGCACACAGTGAGTGTACAGTCAGAGAAGAGTTTCACCCACGTTGTGGCTCAAAGATGTTCTTAAACAAATGGATCTTACGCCAATCGTGATCTACAATGGATGAGGTTAACGTTACCCGATCGGGTGGGAGTATATCATCTTAATTCGATGAATCAAACTCCTGTATGGCAAACTGCGCTGGGTTCAGGGAAACCATGCAAAGTAGCTGCTGAAAGTGCGTGTGACTTCAAGATCCTGAGGAGATTCGATAGGGAAAACACTGGGGGAAAAACTGTTTCCACTGATGGGTGTGTCAGTGACCCAAGGTCACAGATTTAAAATAGTTTTACTAAAAGAAGCAGAGGGAAGGGGAGGGGAGCTGAGGAGAGAATTTTTTTCACTCAGCGAATCTGGAATGCATGGCCTGAAAAGGTGGTGGGAGGCCGATTCCATAACAGCTTTAAAAGAGTTTATTTGGGGAGGACGGGTTAGCGCGGTTATGGGGAGAGAGAGAGAGAGAGAGAGCGAGCTGGGGGGAGTGGGATTCAATTGCTCTTTTCACAGAGCCGAGGCACATTGACTCGATGGGCCGAATGGCCTCCTTTTGTGCCATAAGGTTCGATGATTTTATGACAAGCAGGCAGGCTGAGACGCACAGCTGTGAAGCAATCGTCTGAACCAGCATCGCAGCGAGTGCTAACTCGACGACGCGGATTATCGCGGTCACAGTTTGGCTTCGGTTTCGGGGGAAAGTCACAATGAACTCAAAAAAAAAAAAAAGCAGGACTTACCCTTCATGGTGCCGCGCTTCACATTCCACCGAGTGACTCTGAAACAATCGAAATAGGATTTTAACATCGGCATCCGTTCGCGACGCGTCAGCTTTCGGGTTCAGAAACTCGAGCGTCACGATCGGACATGATTACAGTATCGTTTGGTATCGATGCGATACCTCCATAAGGTAATGAGCAAACGCGTTTAAGTCTATCAATAGTCTTTCTTTTTCCTGATCTATTAGACAATTGCCAGAATTGTAAAGGCAGCATTACATTGCTGTTTGTGTTTTTTTTTGCATTTGATCTAATAATAATTATAATCCTTGCATTTGATATAGCAGCTTTTCACGTCTTCTAGACGTCTCAAAGCGCTTCGCAGAATATACTGCAAAGTGAATTGACTATATTATTATTACATCATTTATTTCAAGAACTAAACCCAATGGCCCGCCATTCCCTGCGGAGAATGCTGATCGCTGAATACTCACCAATCCATTTCGCTGAGGATAAAAAAAATGGCTTTCGGGAGTGAAGAGAACCGGGGGGGTGATGAGATCCGACACTGTTTTAAAGTAAGTCACGTCACTGGCCTTGTGATCTGCTGGCTGGACTCTCCTATCCGCCGCTGTTTGTAAAATGACAATTAAAAGATCTCAGTAAACGCAAAATACCAGAGAGATTTCATCTTCATCCTCTTCCAGCGGAATCACAGTCAGTTATTAATACAATAATAACCGCCGTGTTTGATGCAGCGTCTCATCGCGTCTTCCAGACGTCCCAAAGCGCTTCACAGGACACACCGTGAAGTGCAGTGACTGTGTATTTCGCGGCCAAACGCGCGAGTCCTGAATCGACCCTCTGTGTGATCGATGTACTTACCGCCTGTGGTTGAATCGGGGTATTTGCTTTTTCTCCTGGACTGCTTGCGTTCCTCGTCCCTCATTTTCCTTTCGGCCCCCTGCGAGGAAGGGCGGGAACGGGGTTCAGTATCAGCGGAATGATCGAATACACCGGTGGGACATGGCCCTAACTAACTAACTCACTAACTAATGGGTTAAGCTATTTGTGCTTGCTACAGTGGGGGGAAGGTGGGGGGGGGGGATACATCACTTGGGACTTAAATAACTTCTCACCAATTGTCTCATCAGTTCCTCTTACAGTACAGGACAGCGCCAAAGTCACAAGCACTCAGCGCAACTCAACCTCGACAATAATATACGTACAACAAGTCAGGGAGCATTCCTCCCACTGCACTTCACCAAACTTTGCACGAAATACATTTTGCAAAAGGATTGGTATTTTCTTTGGGCATCAGATTTCAGTTCAGTTCAGATCATATCAGTTCGGAGTCTCTTTTTCCTTTTGCACAATAAACAAAATAAACTGCGATTTGTTGTTCCCATCTCCCTATCTCCCCCCCACATCCCCCCTTTCCCTCCCCTCCCTCGCATAAAATGGAGATTCCTGAGTGTTTCAAGATAAATGATATCGCGGTAAGTGATACTGTACGGCAAAAACTCATTGAACAACGCGACTGAATATCTGACTGACGAGAATCCTCTCTGTTGCAACTGCACGGGACGTTTACATTGGTTGAATCCTCGTGTCCGATACAGATCCTTATCACGCCGAAGACACCTCAAACGGCCGCACAGAATACACGGTAAAAGTGTAGTGACTGTGCGTTTAACGGGTGCAATAATCAAGAGTGCGTTACCTTGTCCACAAATATTTTGATTTGGCAAAATGCCCGATGGATGGGTTTAGTGGATTCAGGGTCACAGGAATATGTGTCGATTTGGAGATTTAAGGGCAGTCCTTTCACTCCCTTCTGCGAGGAGAAGTCTGTACTCAGACAGTTAATTCCGATGTAGACCTGGGTAAAGAGGATAGTTGCTTGATTTGAAGTCTACGCCATAAAGAAAACACAGTCACTACACTCTACAGTTGCTTTGAGACTATGTGACATCCCACAAAATAAAAAGTCAACCCACTTTGCAGTGTATTCTGTCAAGCACTTTTGAAACGCCTTGAAAACGCGCTAAGACACTACATTAAACGCAGGGATTATTATTAATATTATTGATGATAGTATTGACAACAATTTATCATTATAATGATTTCCTCCTTGAGAAAAGAGGATTAAATGATAATGTGGAACAGCAATGGTGACTTTGCATCACAATAAAATCAAGGATATTTAAATAACAATCCTTGCATTTGGTATACAGCTTCACCCTTGCATTCCAGCGTAAGAGTATGTCATTGCACTCCTTGCCTCGGAGATAAATAATACTTATCTATGTCACCCATATATACATACATATATATATATATATATAGATATATATATATATATGTATGTATATATGGGTGACATTTTAATCTGGTACAGATTGCTTTTGAGAAGCCTGTAGAATTATAGACGCACATGAAGCTCGGATTAGGTGTTTGCTGCCTTATTCTGACTCGGGGGGGGGGGGAAACAAATCGGATGAAAAAGCTTCTCTCATTTGCAAGCTGCCAACCTTCCAGGAGGAAGAACAGACGCATATCCGTCAATCAAGCTCGCCAGTGCCTAGAGCAGCGTTCTAATCAACAGATCAACCTGTGAGTTTGCCGGTGATTCATTTCTTATACAACCCACACCCGCCCAGAGAGAGAGAGAGAGAGAGAGAGAGAGAGAGAGAGAGAGAGAGACGGACTGATTAGATTAATATACTTTTTTTTCTTCTTCTTCTCCTTCGGGTGAAGGTGGCAATTCCATCCTGGTTTCTTAGGATGCGATCTTTATCATGTTTCTCAAGGACCCCACTCCCCGAACGAACCCAGTGTAAGACAGCTGCACACTGATTAGCATCAGACCCCAGGCAGTTTCGTTGCAACATATACTCAAAACTTATACACAGGGTTATGCTGTCAAATTGAAGCTTTAAATCATTCCCCCGTGTCACAGCAGGTATTTTTTCTCGGTTTTATTTCCTTGTTCTGATGAACGCAGACAAAACGTAAAGCCAACCAATTCAAACACCCTTTTTTTCGGGTGAGGGGAAGGGATTGTTAAAGGGAATGTTGTTTCAAATTGCTCATAACTGCAAAAAATATAGATATATATGCAAGGTGTCGGATGGAATGAGGAAGAACAAAACGGGGACATGAAGCTTTTATCATTTTTTCCAATTTTTATCTGTTTCCATCTCTGATCAGTTTGGAGACTGTCCTGATCACACACTCTAACAGCCCTCACAGAAAAATTACTTTGTGATGGACTTTATTTCACAAATAATCTGGGTGGGAGGGGTGTATGGGGAGGGGGTGGGGGACTGTGACATACAAAGTATTTTATTTTAAGTGAGTTTATTCCTTTCCCCTCAGCTTCCCTTGAAGTGATTTAACGCAAGACTTGTTGAGTGGTTTCCTAGCTGTGGTAGAATATATATAATTATTATAATATACCATATAATTATGGTAGAGTATATATATATTATATATATTTATATATGTGTGTATATATATATTTTATATAAATATATATATGCACACGTTAATAGGTAAAATGTCTTATAGGTCACTACAATGTTTAATAATAATAATAATTATCATCCTAATCCGGGCATTTGACATCGGGTCTCATCGCGTCGTAGGAACGTCTCGAAAAATACCCAGCAAAGTGTAATTACCGTGTATATTTTGCGTCCAAAATAATAATTAAAACAACAACAATTACTGTGTAATCCTACACCGTCTCGCAATGATACCTTTGCTTCCTTGTTGCTGTCCCAGACAAACGACAGCGCGTTGAATGCCACCTCTTCAACACAACTGACTGTGTTGGCGCTTTCTTTATAGTCTGCTACAGAGAGAGAGAAATATAAATGAGGGTTGTTTGGTCAGTTGGGTGTCTATCTATCTGACACACACACACACTGAAACCCGTCATCGTTGCTTAAGAGTCTTTTAAAGCAGGGAAAGATAGAGAGTGAGAAAGATATATGTATATATATATATACATAGAGAGAGAGAGAAAGAAAGGGAGAGAAATAGAGAAAGGGGGAAGAGAGAAAAAGAAAGAGAGAGATAGAGAGAGAAAGTAAGAAAAAGAGGGATGAGGTGGAAGGCGGCAGTCAGAGAATATGAGAGAGAACGTTTCCTTACCAAAGTCAACGACTCTCTGTTTGACTGTGGGCTGTCGGGAATGCCAGTGTTTCCAGTATTTCAACTGTTCCTCTGGCGTCTTCACATTGTCGAAAACAGCCATAATGACACTCTGCGTGGAACAAAAGAGTGGCAACACTGAGCGAGGGCAGTAGTCATTAGGCTCTCAGACTGGACGTTTAAAAGTTTAAGGCTTGTAATTGAATTTGGCCATTCCAGACATTTACAGCCCAGTGTCAGTGAACAGGGCAGCGTTTAATAAATGATAAAAATAACACTCATCCCTGGCCTTTGATATTTCATCCACATATGTACGCTCTACAACGTATTAACTCTACAGTCTTTTCTGTGAAGCGCTTTGAGACACCGTCTAGAAGACATGAAAAGCGCTCTATCAAATGCAAGGACTATTATTATTGCTATTATCAATGTCTTCGAGGCAGTGAAACAGAAACAGCTGTTGGATCGAGTGACCAAATTATTCTTATCAATGTTTTTCGAAGGGAATTTTTTTTTCGTGAAAGAATTAAGTCCATTTTTTAAAAAAAACAACAACATTAAGATTCTAGAGGAAGCGACGCGGAAGTGAGGCGGGCTCCATTCCTACAATTATAATCATGGGAATAATAATAATAATAATTCTTGCCTCTGATTCGGTGCTTTTCACATCAGGAAAGTGAGGTGGCGAAAAGCTTCAAGCCAGCGACTGAGAAGTGTTAAAGGCCCCGGGACTGTGCATTTTAAAGGCAAAAACACAGCAGGCTATTCGCACAACTCTCCATGCGCCCACAAATGACCAGGAATTTATTTCACTGCACAAACTAGTGGGATTTTAACGTCCGCCCAGACAGGCGGTTAGGAGTTCGGTGGAACGTCTCACCGGCGCCTTCTGAACATCCCACCTCAATGTAATGTGACTTCCAAGGCCTGACGTAGGCTTGAACCGGCAACCTTTCCACCCAGATCACTACCAGCTGAGCTGACATTTTGCAGAATGTTTTAGACATAAAAGAAACTGGGGACCTATAGAGAAGGTGGGAAGGTTTTTTCGAGGACACAACATGACTGGGTAGCGTTAGACTAACAAGGCTAGCAATAGGGACGAACGATTGATGTGATTTCAGTGAATCCGCTTTATAGTGTATTCCGTCAAGCGTTTCGACACACCTCAAACGGCATTATTATATTAACACAAAGATTATTTATTGGCGTGAGGTTTATTGTTTCAGAATCAACTTAAAAAGAAATTTATAGCAACAAAAAAAAACCTTTCTGGAAAACTATCATTTTTTGTGGGGAGCGGAGATGGGGGTCACTTCATCTAAAGAGTGTGAAAAAGTTCCATTTGACAGTTAACCCATAAAATATACAGTCAATTCACTTTTAACAACATATTCCGTGAAGCGCTTTGAGACACTGTCTAGGAGACGTGAATAGCGCTATATCAACTGCAAGGATTATCATTATTATTATTAAGAAGTCTCACACACACACACCTTTCCCGAGGTCACTCAAACACAAGAATGTTATGTGAAAAGATCCCTCCGGTTGGCAACTCACTGAAATTATGTCAATCATTCGAACCCTGCTCCAGAACCCAACCATTAATCATCCTGGGCTATTTGAGGCCCCATCTGCGGATGTCAGTACAGCTAGCTGGGTGTGGTAGTTTAGAGGAAAGTTTAGAGATTGAGAGCGAGAGACAGAGAGAGAGAGAGAGAGAAAATGAAGGTGTTGCAAGGTGCTTTATTTAGGTAAAAAATATAAACCCACAGGAATTCTCCCTGGAGCCTAACTCTTGTCTGTCTTGTCTGTCTATCTGTCTGTCTGTTATGGCACTTTGGCTGAGATAGCGACTGCCTTTTAGTATGTGAGAATGAGATGCGCATTTTTCAATCGCTTTTTTGCTGAGATAAAGGAGCAAAAAAATGGTGGGAACAGAATTTCACAAGTAAATCAGGAGCTAAAAATCACAGCAAACGATGGTGGTGGTGGGTGGGGGGGGAGGAGGGAGAGGGGGGGGGAGAGGGGTTGGGGTGGGGGGTGGGGGGGAGGATCAAATGTGCACTAAAGCCCAGTACAGAGACAACTCGAGTCGCTGCTCAAATCAAAACATGACCCAATCACCCTGCAGACGTTTTTCGTTTAAACGCAAAAATAACCAGAGGAATTTAAAGAATAGGAAGGGCCAGTCAGTCAGCTCATCGAGCCACCCCAGCCCCCACCTCCCCTCCCTCTCCCCCACCCCTCACCCCCTCCCACTCCCTGCAGTTATAGCAGTGAAAGGATTGCGAGAGTCAACTAGATGTGGTCACTCTTTAATCCCATCAATGCCATCAATCTGTAAACGGGTTAAAGCTTTGTCAGAAAGTATAATTAAATGCTTATTCTGTGGCAACACTGCAACACTGTTCTTGCACGCCAATTTATTTAATTCAACAGACGCCTTACATATTGGAAAGATTCAATAAAGCCATTCTTCCAAAAGGCCGAGAGCTGAGGTGAAAACGGCATGATAAAATAAAATAAATAATCCGTGTATGTCAGAAACAAACAAAACCTTGATCCCTTGATGCGCAAAACAAGCGCGGACGCAACGTGGAAACGCACTAGATCAACAAATCCTACAAAAAGATTTACAATTGTGTTCTCATTCAACAACGCAAACCATTCAAAGAAGTTAATAGTTCTCGAGTTGAACCTCTGCCGTTAAAGTCGCAGGAAAGAGAGCTGACACCGACCGGGATAACATTTGCGAGTGACATAATGATTGCAACTGGGCGTGATTTGAAGCCATCACATACTTGGAAGCCATTCGCAAAGGTTTTTAAATAGATTTATAAAGAACTTTTTCGGCAGCCATTCCACCCAGTCCAGCCAATCCCTGCCACTGTTTATATTCCATGAGCAGCCTCCACCCCATGTAATCCAATTCTCCAGTAAAACCCCTCTCTCTCTCTCTCTCTATTCTCTCGTGTCGCTTTATCGTTAGTAAAAAAAAAGTCTCTTACTCGAACTTTGGTGGCGGATCGCTGCGGGCATTTGCTGTCTCCCATAGCCCTCAACGTGATGGGGTAAAACTGCCCCTTGTTCAGATAGCCCATGGCCTCCTCCCCTGGCTTCTGGTTTACAGATTTGGGGGCTTCCAGCATACAGACAAAGTCAGTCCTTCACAAAAAAAAGCACAACAAAACACAAACAATTACACAAGGCGCTGCGTAATGATACCGTACTGCGTTAAAACATAACCTTTCAGAGCCAGCTTGGTGTTTGCGCTGTGATCCAGGAAACTTTATTGTGCAAATCGGAACAAAAAAAAAACTATTTTTGACTCGTTACCATTTTCAGGCTCAGAAGCTCCCGACTTAATCTCGACTTCATTTGTTTCCATTCTTGTTGTCAACTGGCTTTATTTAAGCAAGTCTCAAATTACTGTGTAACTAAGTTGAGTGATTTACATACCCGATCTTATGGCTTTCTTTCCAAATAAAAGTCCAGTGAAATTTCCGTCATAAATCTGATTGCAATTTACAGTCTTTCAATCGTAACTTCTAGAAAAGGTTATTGCTTCCTCCAGCGCAATAACCCAGGAGCAACTACTGTACAGATACTGTGTTATTTAACTTCACCTGTCAAGTTGAATTGGGCAATTGAAAAATATCCATACCCATTGAAAACTGATTGATACACTCACTCTGTATAAATATGTACGGAAGGTTCATTATTCTACACACCCTGCACCTGACTGTGAGTGATATTGTCCCAGAAAAGACGGAAATTTGCAGCACAGAAAAAAGCCATCATTCCGCCCATCGTTGAGACGTTCGATAAGATGTGAAAAGCACTATATCAAATGCAAGCATCATCATCATCATTATTATTCCTACAGGAAAAGTCTGTTACTCTCTCTCCCCAGTCTTTTATCTTGATGGTCGAGCCTTCAAACTTTTGTTTCTCTACCTCTGTCCCTGCCTTCAAAATCCTCTTGAAAGTGTATCTCTTTGACCGTGCCTAGGATCAACAGCTTTAAAAAATCTTTTGTTCCCCCCCCACCCCACCCCCACCGTTCGAGGTTCCAGGCTACCATGTTAATACGCTTTCTAAGTTCTCTATTTGCAAGGCGTCGGTTAGATAAATCCACGTGCGTCATTTTAAAAAGAGCAGCTTCCACCCACCTTGCTCCACTCTGTGTGTTCTCCTCCAAACACTGTGTGCTCATCAAATCGTTAAGAAAAGCCTATTTTTATTAAACAAAAAAAGTACAAGTAATTAAACTCAGTGTATTTTTTGGTCATTCCCCTCCCCATCCCACCCCTACCCCACCCCCTCCCCACCAACCCCACTCCCCCCTAAGCTTCAAATTCCTCCGAGTCTGAGACTGAAACACTGTGTAGTCTTGGACTTCAAGATGCCACAGAATCGGGCGAAAATTTATGAATTCAATCTTAATTTTCAAAGCTGGTTTCCGCTTAAAAAACTAACCGATTTCCAGATTGAGTTTAACAATTTGTCAAAATTCCGCGTGATCGTAAAATTTTAAGACAAATGAATCGAACACTGGGCTAAGACTAGGTGGAATTTGGGACTTTACTCCCCACAATCCACAGTCCCCCAACCCCCGCGCCCCCCCACCCCTTGCCACTCCCGGATCAACTCAACACCCAGCCACTAATGATTTCCTCCAATTAACTCCAATTTGATTCATTCTTAATCAATCCATCAGGAAGATGCATTCAAACACCTAGAGAGAGAAAGAAGAAAGTCTGCCACAAACAGAACCCTCTCCCACCCCCACCCACATCCTGGCAGCAGATTCCTATCAGGAATCTTCTTGTAAAGTATTCATGAGGTTTCCTTGTGAGACACGAGGTCTCGGGGTGTAATTTTGTGTTATTCCGGACGTCTGCCTTTCCTTGTGGAATATTGACTTCTGCCCTTGGACAGTGTTGAGTGTATTGGTTTTGGAATGGGACACGGGGAAGATAACAAGAACGCTATCGACCCACAAATAATAATCCTTGCATTTGATTATAGCACTTTCCACCTCTCCCAGACTGTGCCTCAAAGCGCTTCACAGAATATGCTGTGAAATGAATCGACTGTATATTTGTGGGTGAAACGCAGCAGCCAATTGCGCACAGCGGCGTTCCCCCACAAACAATGTATGAAATATACAAAATATACAAAATTTACAGTCCAGTCAATTTGCTTCCCAGTGTATTCTGTGAAGCGCTTGCAGACGTCTCGAAGACGTGATAAGGCGGTGTATCAAACACAAGGATTGTTATTATTAGTATTATTCTTACGCCAAGATCTCATTATTGCTTTGTCAGGAGGTTCCGAATACGGAGACAACCTAAACCCAACCAACCTCATTTGACAAACCCTTGAAGGTATCTTTGAAGCAGTTTTCTGAAGGCCACCTTTGCTGGGTCGGAGGCAGCAAGATATTATCGAGGGGGTCACTGAGACTGCGGTGGTGCAGGTCCATGGAAAGACTGGTTCCCAAAGGGGTGTTGGTCTTGGGGAGGTCTGGCAGCTCAACGTCTTTGGCGACAGCGAAGAGGGAGTCCGAGGCACTGCGAAGGAGTGTGTCGGGGTAGTCCCCTGCCATGGCGACGTTCTCAGGGAAGTATTTGAGACCTTGCATTGAATTCTCCAGAGATGGAATGTCGTCAAATTCGAATCCTATTCCGGGGTTATGCCTGTTGGGGTAAGAGGGTAATGGGGTGGGTTGAGAGAGATGGTGGGGGGGGGGGGGGGGGGGAGAGAGAAAAGCATATCAGAAAATTGTAAATAAACCAGGGCAAACCATAAGATTTCTAAACTTGAAAATGTCCCCCCCACACCCTCAACCCCTCTGCTTTTAAGACGATATAAATGTAATTTTGCTGTTGTTATTGTTGTGGGACACTGCCACGCGCAATCGGCTGCCGCGTTTCACCCACAAATATACAGTCAATTCACTCTGCAGTATATATTCTGTGAAGCGGTTTGAGACGTCGATAAGGGAGGGAGAAGCCAGAGGAAAATGTTGAGCCCCGAGTGAATGGATCGCGTCTCTTACCTTTTTACTAGGCTCGGTTCAGACGGATAGGGTGGTTTTCCAGCCAAAAGAATTCTTTCCTCCTTTGGGATCTTCAAAGGAAACAACAGCTTGTGAGAAAACAAAACAGGAACTCTCACAGTGAGCAAAAACTGACCGAATATCGTACAAATCCCGAGGGACCTGTTTTAACTTTCCACACATCTACCACACTGCTGTGCGCAATTGGCTGCCGCGTTTCGCCCACAAATGTATATACAGTCAACTCACTTCGCGGTATAACCCGTGAAGCGCTTTGAGACGTCTCGAAGACGTGAAAGGAGAAATAGTAACAAGAACAATAATCCTTGCGTTTGATAGAGCGCTTTTCACATTTTATCGACGTCTCAAAGCGCTTCACAGAATGTACTGCGTATTTATTCACAGAATGTACAGAATGTATTTACGTACAGTCAATAAAGTGAATTGACTGTATATATTTGTGGGCGAAACGCGGCAGCCAATTGGCAATATCAAATATATATATATATTGTACATATAATCAAAGGCAAGGATTATGGCAACAAAACAACAAAATGACACAAATAAAGGGCCTTTCACGTCTCAAGGCGCTGACATTAACGTCATTATTATTATGATTATGAGGTAAAATACCTTGTAATAGTCATAAAGGAAACTCAAAGCCGCCACACTCTCGTCATCCCCGTTGATGCTCATCATAGCCTTGGTGGCCGCAGTCAGCGGGTTTTCCAGATAGCTCTTCCAGGCTTCGTCCTCGTTCGTCAGCGAGTGGAACGAGTGGGAGTTGAGTCCCTCGTTGTGAAACATCACCAGAGGCCTCAGCCTGAAACACATCAATTGGATGGAAACGGATTTCTTTTTTTTTTTAAAAAAGAGGGAAATAAAACAAAAGAGATCACAAGCTCTTACCGACACAAAACTACCTGTCCCTAAATAATAATAATAATCCTTGCATTTGATATAACACTTTTCTGCTGGACAGCCGTCTCAAAGCGCTTTGCAGAATATACTGTAAAGTGAATGGACTGTATATATCTGTACGTATGTGGGCGAAACGACACAAAGACACCAATGATTGCGCCCCACAAAATAGACAGTCAATTCACTCCACGGTGAATCCTGTGAAGCGCTTTGAGACGTCTCGGAGACGTGACAAGCCGATGTGTCAAATACGAGGGTTATTATTATTATCATTATTATTACTAAATTATTAAATACAACAACATGCGTCCCCGCCAGCCGTTCTCGACGAAACCTCTCTGTCGTTCCAGACGCTGCATTTGGCCTGAAATTCCATATCGCAAAGATCACAACCCAGATTACGTTTAATTTACAAGAGAGCAATGTTTCGTCCGGATCAAAAACGCTGGTGTTCTGTGTCAAAAGCACTGCCAAGATCTGCGTGTGTGTGTGTTGCGTGTGTGGGGGGGGTGTGTGGGTGTGAAAGAAGATAGGATTACATTTCTACACTTCTGTTCTATTTACTTTAGTAATTTAAGTGGAGTCCTGTAGCTCAGTAGCTATAGCACTTGCCTGGCAAGCCAGAGACCTGCTTGAGAGAACCTGAGTTCAATTCCAGGCCAGGAATTTAGTCACTCAAACCACGATTCTTTGTGGGGGGGGACGCTGCAAAATATACAGTCAATTAAAAAATTTACCGAAATCAAATGCGAGGATTATCATTGTTAAAAGTAAAAAAATTTGTGCGTTGCTTTTGGGTTTGATGTGGGTCTGTCATATTTTTGCGTTTGTATCTGAAAATGATCAGGTGTTTTAATGACCTACATTACATGACAAATGTCTGAATGCGGGAGCCGGGGGGTGGAGGGGTGGGGAGGGGAATCATTAGGTGATAATTCATCAAAATAATAATCTTCACATTTTATACGGCACCACCTGCACACATACACATCCTTATATGGGGATTTAAAAGTGCGATTGTCAATGAATAAAGGATAAAATCCACTTCATCAATATCCTGCGAAAGGCTTTGAGACATCTCCAACACGTGATATCAAATGCAAGGATGATTAATATTAATATTATTTTTTTTATTGTACGACTGTACTGGATGTTGGCTGAGAGGCTGACTTGCTGGGCCAAGAAGGAAGTCCACAGAGAGATCAAAAATGAATGGAAGAACCATTGGACTTGCATGAAAACAATTGCCAGGAAACAGAATATAATTTTTTTTAAATCACCCACACACACACACACAGAAAAGCAAAGGTAAAGGGCAGCATAATACAGAGCGTTTAAAAACCACTAGTCCAACAAGAAACCCATCCAACCAGGCTGTTTTAAGCACCTCTTCCCTGAACCGTGCGAACGCAGATGATAATCAGGTCCCATTTCGCCATTGTTTGTCCCGCTCGCTGTGTTTTGCAACTGTGACCCGATCGCCAGACTCTCGTCACATACCACCAGTGGCATTTCATTTCCGAGTGCCCTTTGAATTCAGTCTCTCTCTTAGCTGTTTTGTTTCGCGTAAACTGCCACGAGCAATCTAGCCCAACGATCCAATACCCTCAGAATATCTTATCTGCTGTCCTTTGATCTTTCCAATAAGATGGCAGGATATTATTTTTTCTACCTCGTCTGCAGTTAACACTGCACATTCCTCTGAGAGGTGTTGTCTTCAGTCGCACTAGCAACCATCAGTTAACTTGAAGGTAAGGATCCCATCATTGTTTGTTTTTTGGGGGGGGGGGGTGGAAATAAAATAAAAGATGTCTCCAAGCGCTTGACGGAATATACGGTAAAGTGAATTGACTGTATATTGTCTGGGCGAAACCCGGCTGCCAATTGTGCACAGCTGAGTCCCCCACAAACAGTCCTGGATTGAAAATGACCAAATTATTATTTTTGAAAGAAATGATAACCCCCGTGAACTTATTGAATGCCCCAGTGGTGGGGGGGAAGGGGGGGGTGGGTGGGGGGAGGTAGGCTTGAGGGGCCGAATTACCTACTCCTGCTCCTTATTGTTACGTTCTTAAAAGTGATTCGCCAATCGACAAACCACCGGTTGACTACTTGCTGCTGGGTAAACAGAGGCGTGTGGAGCAAGGAAAGTTGCCCAACACTTCGCTCTGCCAGGGAATTGAACCCAGGTCTTCACGGTCGCGAGGCGATAGCTCTAACCACTAAGCTGCAGGTCTCCACCACACGACAGAGCCGGGCTCCAGGTTCAAGTCTGTCTAAATAATGACGCGTGATGGGGGCTGTCATGGCTTACTATCAGGAAGGGATTGAGTTTCATTCGGGCAATTCTATGAATTGCGCCATTGTACAAACACACATGTATATATATATATATATAATATTCTATTACTGCCCTGCACTTGAAGTTGAAATATGAGCGCCAAGGACGCTACCCCAAGTCAAGGCCGTTATATAAACAAACGCAAATGGTTGCTGTTGTTGAAATGTTGTTGACTTAATGCGTTGAGTCTGTTCCCCGGCCACCGCAAGTAATCGGTTTGCTGTGTGGCTTAATGGTGACGTGGCTTTTTTTTTAATGGATCACCAGAGGGAGAGATCTCTACAGAGAAGTAACCATTGCTTTATTTCAGCGACGTTGGGACGTCCTCCCGACATGAAAGGAGCTCTATAAATGTAGTTTTGCTGTTGACTGTTGCTGTGTTTATTGAGTGTCATCTTTCCAGAATGTCCACTCACCCACCGATCCCTGACAACATTCCACTTTGGGGGAAACCTACCAAGTATCAAACCGTTTTTTTTTAAAAAAAATAAGTCCAGTGTCCCATCCATCCCACATCCCCACTCACTAGCTCTCCGTTACTCCCTAGACACGACTTCAATCCACAACTTTTTGTAGGACACCACGTTTCACCCACACAAAAACCCACTGTCCCTACATTTTATCCATGAAGCGCTTTGAGACATCTCGAAGGCGTGATAAGTGTCAGTGTTATTATTATATATATATATATATATATATATATATATATATATTTCCTGGAATGTTTTCTAAGCACACCCCTGACAGGCATGCAGAGGTATTTAACAAGTGATTAAAATCACGAGCCACCATTTGCTTATTGACGTCTAAAAGGCCTTTGCACTTGTAACAGATGTACAGTGAAAATACTGAGATGTCACTCGTGTCACTAAGCCCCGGCTTTTAGAATTTCTACACTTTGGTATTTTTTTTCGGGGGGGGTGGTTCGTGGAAACAGCTGGGGGTAGGAAATGACTGTAAATGTGTGTCCGCAACACTCCCAAGAAATGTTCGATGCGTTGTTTGAATGCATCGCTAACATTTGTCCTTAAATTAAACATGGATATTACGTGCAGAAATGCAGTCAGGATTATAATAATAATACTTGCATTATAGAACTTTTCACATCTTATTAATGTCTCAAAACGCCTTACAGAGTATACTGTAAAGTGAATTTGACTGTACATTTGTCAGGCTAAATGCCATACAACAGGGGTGAGGGGAGGGGGGGGTGACATAATCTGAAACATCTAAAGTGAAAGTCAACAGAAAAAGTTTTTTTTAAACAATCAGACCAAATGTTCATCAAAATTGCTGAAAGTAAAATATACGATCATTATCAGATCAATTGTCCACCCACACACACACTCTCTCACACACACACACATCCTCCGCAAACCCAAATAGGATACACCCTCAAATTTGCTGTCCAATTTGCTGTCGTATTGTCAAAGCTCCGGAAATGTTGCAATGGGTGAAACCTTGGGTGCATGTTCTCATTCATTACTCTTGGGAATGGTTCAATGCTTCAGAAAAGGCTTCCATAATGAAGGGACCAATTTACTGTTCCATTGAACAGAAATGATCTCAACCTACACTGGGAACCTACAGTTAATAATGTTGCAATAATATTGTTTGCGTTTGATGGTGTAGGGACAGTGGGTTTTTGTGTGGGTGAAACGTGGCAGCCAATTGCGCACAGTGGTGTCCTACAAAAATAATGGTGCATTTTCGCTCCGGGATAAAGAACTTCAAAAGAGGACCCTAAAAAGTGCAGTGTAGTGACTGTTAACATTTGGCCCAAACCTCTCTCCTTTACCATTCATGGGCTGCGAAGAGAAAACACCAATTCGTGGCTCAGTCCCTGTGAAGAACCAACAGTGTGATGGAGACCTTCCAGGTACCGGTAGATAACTGGAGCAATAGAACATTCTCAACCACACATGAAACAAACGCCACCCACCTCCCTCTGCACCCCTCCCCTACAACTCCCACTTGAAAAGTGTAAGCTGGCTTCTTTAAGGAAATTTTAAAACATTTCAAATAATTTTTCGTGTTTGTTTTTACATAGAAAAGATGGAGAATTTCAGAAACCTATACTGCCAGTCATACGTTTTGTTCAATTTGTATTTTCCTTGAAAGCTCATGTGAAAGAAAGAAATTTGCCACTTGGGAGATTAGCAGGCCAATTGTCCTTCTCAATTGGTCTGGCTTGGGAGTCCTGGAAGCTCTATGGTTAGAGGGGCCTGTGAGAGTCCGAGTGAGAGGCCCGGGTTCAATTCCAGGCTAGTCTAGTTTCGTGCTGCTGTGAGCAATTGGCTGTTGCGTTTCGCCCACAAGTGCATACAGTCAATTCACTTTACAGTACATTCTGTGAAGACGTGAAATGCGCTATATCAAATGCAAGGATTATTATTATGATTATTATCACTTAACTTTGGCACTCAGCGACTGGGACTCTCCCATAGAAACCCAGATCACAGTCTTTTCTTTTCTTTTCTTTTCAAAAAAAAAGGTGAGTTTTTTTTATTTTCAATGAAGCGCTATGATTGCTTAATTGGCCTCGAAACCATTGCATCATTTCTCTCAAGAGCAGAAAGGGCTTCGCGGAGGGGTGGAGGAGGGGGAGGGGTGGGGGGAAGAGAAAGTAAGGCAGGGTCATTGCACGAAGACTTGAGTCACAGACGAAACCTGACGAATTTGAACATGTTGCTGCGGTGGGCGGTTCGAAACCACTGTATCGCTCAAGTCCGCGAGCTGAATCAATCTTTCTTACTGTGGGATTCGGTGAGGAGGAGGTGGGGAGGGGGGGGGGGGAGAGCCTGTGCTAAGCCATTCCAAAACGTTTCATATATCTCTCTACGGAACAGGTTCTTGTAAGTGACAGAAAAACGCCAAAATTAACATTTTCCTGCCCCCCCCCCCACTCACCCCCACTAAAATATTTGCCAAGAAGAAACATATCCGAGTAAACATTGAGACCCCCACCCCCAAACATTGACACTGCGTGTTAGTCATCTGGTCATGAAGCGAGCCGCAACCTTACAAATTGTTGGGTGATTTTTTTTCCAGAGACCATCAAATTTCTAATAATAACAATAATCCTTGCATTTGATATCGCGGCTTTTCACATCTTCAGGACGTCTCCAAGCGCTTCACAGAATATACGGTAAAGTTAATTGACTGTATATCTGTGGGCGAAACGCGGCAGCCAATTGCGCACAGCAGCGTTGCCACCCCCCCCCCCCCCACTCCCCCACGA
>CM068763.1:11672755-11705462 GCA_035084275.1 Hydrolagus colliei | reverse complement strand
TCCTCCCCCACCCTATCCCACCCACCCACCACCACCAAATTGGGCCTGATTTGAGCTTCACTTGACTGCTACTCGTTCATCGCCGGTAACAATACTAAGAGTAATAATAATCCCTCGACAGCTGAAAGCGCTTCCTAGCATATATACGTAATTGACCGTATATTTTGTAGGCAAAACACATTGCTGCGTATTATACCATTTGCTCGGCTGGTCTCTGAATGTGTAAGTTGCTCAGATTCCCCCATCTCAGGTATATATATATATATATATATTATATCTAAGATTCCCCAAGTTTGTTTTTAAGATCTTCCCACATAAAAGACAAGTGTTGGCAATCCCCCCCCCCACCCCACACCCCCACCTCCCCACTCACCACTTCCACCATCAAAGCCTGGAAGAAGCAATGTACATGTAATATGATTCTACATCCTCCTCTAAATGCCATCACATAACAAGGAAACAGGAATGTTCTCCAGCAGAGACCCCAGTACATACACCAGCGTCTGTGGGCTAAGATACCATAAAATGGTATTACCACAGCTCTCGGTGAGAGAGTTTATTGCGGCGGCTGGGTGGTGATGGCTGAGTTTCTGATTTCAACAATCCAGAGCTTTAATTATTGGCTTGAACATCCACACCCTCCACCTCCCCCCACCCCCCCTCCCCCCCCCACCATCACTCCTCCTCTCATTGCCCACCATAGCTTCGTGGCAACAGAAGTCAGCAGTAAACACACAGCGAGCTGGCTAGGCTTCGTGCCTCTTACTGCTCACGTCATACTCAGCTGACTTAAACGCGCAATTCTTCGTGAAGGGGATTTTCACCCCTCCACCCCCACCAAAACACACACAGACACACACATAGCAATTAAAATCTTATTAAATTAAATCAAAGAACAATAAGTCAGAGCGAGACAAGCGACGCTATTTCGTCCTAATGGGACTGTTTGACTTTCCCAACAATAAGTGAGGGAGATGGGTTTCTAGAAGGAAAATTGCAGGATCCCAAAAAAATGTGTCTGGGGATGAACGAGTCTCTCTGCTGTCGAAACCAGGGGCAAGCTCGGTTTGCTTCAAAATCAAAACGTGGGGCTGGGGCTGGGGCTTAGGCTTGACAGCCGTGACAAGCTATCTGTGATCACACCCGCTTAACAACAGCACAATAGAACTAAAGAAAACCCAAAGGTTTATTGACAGTAAAAGTTTCACTGAACCATTCTCTCCTCGACTCACGCGCTCGAAGTGGATGTGTGTGCATTACAACACACTCGGGGAAAGTTCGTCACTGAGAGACGAGGGATCCGAGACTCTCTAACTCATGTGAGGGCCGCTCTATCAAGGCGAGTTGTTGTTGTTGTTGTAGCCGTCGTTGCAGGGGTAAGGGCAGGGGTGAGAGGACGGCAAAGGCCCGGATTGAAGATGAAGGTCTCGAGACACGCCTTGAATGAGGCGAGGGAGGGGAAGAGGTGAAGGGACTGGGGGATGGAATTCCAAAGGGTGGAGGGGGGGCAGAGAGGCTGGAGGCCTTGGACGCTGGGAATGTCTCCAAGACTGAATAAGGCTCTACCAAATACAAGGTTTTATTATTATTGCAATTCAAACACATCTTCCAGTTAGTTTCACACAACAGAAAGTGTGAATCACTGAGTCCCATTCTGATCGTTAAAGCATCACCACTGCCTCACAATAGCTCAGTGGTTAGAGTCTCTCGCATTACAAGGGTGAGATCCAGACAGATCAGGGCGAAACCTTGGGCAAGTTTCCTTACTCCACACGCACGCACACAAACACACGCGCCTAATAATAATCCGTCCCCCCAAAAAAAACACAATAATAAAAATCCTTCAGTTTCAACCCAAGACTGTTTGTGGGGGTGGGGGGGGGGGGGGGGACACACGCTGCTGTGCGCAATTGGCTGCTGCGTCTCGACCACAAACATACGGTCAATTCACTTTACAGTCTATTCTGTGATGCGCTTTGAGACGTCGATAAGATGTGAAAAGCCGCTATATCAAATGCAAGGATTATTATTATTATCCGACAGACTGAATTAGCAGTCGGCAAATGCCTTAAACAGCGACGGGTGCAAAGTGCAATCTGGGCATTGCTTGTAGGCTTTTCAATAAGACATTTCAGGACTTGATTGTTGGACGAAAACCTTCGAGACTATTGTAGGCTACTTTATCAGGGAACAGTATGTCTCTTGGCAGTCAACACGTCACTGCTGAAGTCACTTGTAACACCTAACGCAAGAAAGAAACGTCAGCGACCGTTTGCAAAACCCTAAGTGCAAAAGATATTCCTCATTTTACGCATCATAATTCATCACAATATTGCCACATGTTCGTGACTCATCATCCCTGTCGTCTGCCCTAGAATTAAGCTGAGATCTGCCTAGAATTTATAACAAAATTATTTATACTCCACATTAGACTTCCCCAATGTCACCCCCTCTCCCCCAAACCTTCTATTCCTTTCTTCCTGGCGCGTCTAGCCTTTCAACACCATCGCCATTCTGAGCTGTTCGTGTTCACCCTAACTCAGGAATTAATTCCTTCCCCCCCTTCGCTAGAATCTGGAGCGCAACCAGTGGCTTCACCACAGTCTCTGAAGTCAGTCGAATTCCAGTTGTGTTGTGACACATCTTTCAATCAGTTGATGGTGTATTGTAAGCTTTCGTTTGCGTGCGTTTGGAACGACACAAGCAAATAGATGACACAATATTATTTTTGCAACCGTGATTTTTGCAACCTATGTATGATACTGACTATCTTGTGTAAGACGCTCTCTCCCTTGGTAACCTGACCTAACAAATATCTATCTCCAAAAATACATCGCTTGTAAGTACAACAGCAAAGTTTCGCTTGTCTAGTGCCTTACACATCAGGAAAACATTCCAAGGAGCTGGACAGTCCTTGCTTTAGACCCAAGTTGGGGTCGGGGACGGGGAAGGTGGAGGGAAATGAGGGGGCTTGTGGTGACTGATGGGACCGTGGAAGAGGAGGATCTTGAGGTGGGACTTGAAGGAGGCCGGGGAAGGGGGCGGGGGGGGGGGGGCGGGGGGGAAAGTCAGGTGGAGAGGCTGCGGGATAGAGTTTCGGAGGTTGGAGGCAGAGTGGCTGAAGGCTCGCCCACCAATGGTGGGGAGGGTAGGGCAGGCGGGAGTCTGCCAAACGGAGGGGGCGGGCAGGTTGGCAGGGGGTTAAGAGGTCACTGATGTGGGGTGGGGCGAGGCCGCGGAGGGCTTTGAATGTGAGTTATAGGTGACTCTACAATAGGGAAGCTGTAAATCCTACGCTCTCTGAATCACGCTCTTTTCCCTATCAATAGTGTGATAAAGAGCCAATGTATGAGCGATTGTCCCGAAGCTGGGTGCTGTTCAAACATTCGCCGGTTGCCAAATCAAACACTTAGAAACATGCAGTTACCTTCTAACAACAAGCAAGGTGAGGGAGATATGTATAATAGAGAGAGAGAGAGAGACAGAGAGAGAGAGAGGGAGAGAGGGGGGGGAGAGAGACACACAGAGTTGGAGAATTAGATGATTTAAGAAAATTGGGCAAATTGGAAAAACATAGGGTGGATTGAATGGCCTCCGTGAAACATAGAAGGTTTTATTTACAAAGGGTGCAAAGGTATACAACACCCGACCACATGTAATCCTTCCCTTAAACCCTTGGTGATGTTTCCCTGTGTGTTTTAACACGGTTCACCACAAAGCTGACTTTCATAACCAAGCAACGGGCAAAATATAAAAACACCATTGACGTTCCTCAAATTGGGCAATTCTTGCACCTAAACACCACCCCTCCCCCTGAGACAACACAGCACTCCGACACACAGCTCCATTGACACCAAATGCCCTCTTCGCAAGCCAAGAGGTCCACCCGAAAACATAATTGGAACCGAAGGGGGATAATGTACCAAATCTGCATTGATACGGTATATTCCAGGAAGAGCTTTGAGACGTCTCAACGGCAAGACGAGGAGCTAAATCAAGTGCAAGGATTATTCATTCATTATTATTATTCATTAGTAATAATCCATAATTGTTTGTGGGGGACGCTGCTGTGCGCAATTAATTGGCTGCCGCGTTTCGCCCACATATATACGGCCAATTCACTTGACAGTATATATTCTGTAAAGCGCTTTGAGACACAGTCTAGAAGACGTGAAAAGCGCTACATCCAATGCAAGGATTATTATTATTGTATTATTATTTATTGTTACCATTCTCCTCAGTTTCCATCAGTATTATCAGCAGTCACTGGCCAATCTGTCTGACAGCAGAGAGTAAGATGCACTGAGAATAGGATGACACTGAGGTTGATAAATTTACCAGTTCAAACACTCAGTTTTTGGTTCATTTCTAACTGCGAAATAACACACAGTGGTTAGACCACTCGCCTTACTAGCGAGAGACCCGAGTTCAATTTCACTTGGGCAAGTTTCCTTACTCCGTATGCCGATAATAATCCCTAAAAAAACACCCAGTAATCAATTGGTCATTCCAATCCGCGACTGTTTGTGGGGGGACGCTGCTGTGTGTAATTGGCTGCCGTGTTTCACCCACAAATATACAGCCGATTCACTTGACGGTATATTCTGTGAAGCGCTTTGAGACGCGGTCTGGAAGACGTGAAAAGCCGCTACATCAAATGCAAGTATGATTATTATTATTATTATTCCAAGCCTTTGGATTCCATGCTTTTTGTAAAGGGTTTTTCGGTCACAAACGTGCAATAAAAAAATTGGCAACGAGTCAGTCATTACAGCCTGACTCAGTTAACAATACTCTTGTGTCTGAGTCGAAAGGTTATAGAGACCCATAGGGTATTGGTTAGAGCACTCCCCCACACCAGCGAGAGGATCCGGGTTCGATTCCCGTGCCGGGTGAAAAGCCTTTTACACAAGCCTCTGTTCATCTAGCAGTAAGAAGAAACCGGGTTGTTAGTCGATCGACATCACTTAAAATACATACATATACAGTATATATAAGTGATAATAAGTTGGTCACTCAACCCACGACTGTTTGTGGAACACTCTTGCGTGCGATTGGCTGCCGCGTTTCCACGCTAAAACCCGGCAGTCAATTGACTTTACAGATTATTCTGTGAAGCGCTTTGAGACGTCTGTGATCACGATGTGATAAGACCCCCATATCGAATGGAAGAATTATTGCTATTGCTATATTATTGTCAGAATTGATATTATTTGTGGAGTTTGAACTCAAAGTCTTGGCTGATGCCCCAGTGCTACGTGTTGCGTTGTTGGGAGACGCTGGCTTTCAAATGAGACTTTAAACTGAAAAGAGGAGGGAATTTCTCCCGGGGTCTCTTTCGACCTTCGCACCTGTGGTCACCTTCCCCCTTCCCCCTGGCTTGGACTCGGGCTCCGCTATTGCTCTGAGACGTCGCCTGGCGGGGAGGACGCTACATAAAACCAAGTTGTTCTTGTCGCAGGGTCCTGGTCAACAATCCTCCATTGTAAAATTGTCCAGTCACTTTGTGCTTGCTTGTGGAACATTACTGGGCACATCGACAACACATACACGAGTCACGACACTTTGCGGCAAAGTCACAGCAGTGAAGCGCTTCGAGACGTAGCCAAGCCAAGGGTAAGGTGAAATATCAAACATAAGGGTTAGTACTGTATTAGTATTTAATATAACAACAATCATTGCGTTTGATGTCGCGCTTTTCGCGTCTTCTAGACTGTGTCTCAAAGCGCTTCACGGAATATACCAGTCAAGTGAATTGATGGTGTGTTTCGTGGGCGAAACGCGGCAGCCAATCCCCGCAAACAGCCGTGGATTGAAGCGATTCAATTTACCAGCGTGTTATATTATCACAAGCCTAGAACTAAAACCGTTACCGAGAATTGTGGTGACACAAGGTTTTGACACTGTCATGTGGCTGTGAATTAATGTTGACAGTGCAGAGTGTATTTGAAGGCAGGAAGCTGGCAGGTTACACAGCGAATGAGCGAGCGAGCGAGTGAGTGAGTGAGGCAATGCTGGGGTTCCTCAGCTCCTCGTGAAATGAGCAACAAAAATTCACAACGACACTGAAGCCTGGCCAAACACAGAGAAAGAAACACAGCGGAGGGAGAACCAAACGGGGTCAGTAAAGCACAGACACATGTCTCCGATTAACCTCCCCCATTCACAAATCCACACAACACAACCCGAGATAAAAGCCAACTGAGATTTGCACTTACTCAAGTTCCTTAGACATTGTCTCTCTCTCTCTCTGCGTGTGTGTGGGTGTCTCTCTCTTCACAGCAACTGTCCCAAATAGGAGTTTTTTTTTTTAAATGACTCTGTCTCTCTCGTCTTTCGTTTTCTCTCTCTCTCTCTCTCTCTCTCGCACAGGTCAGTAAGATCCAGGTGTTTGTTTTTTTTGTGTCCCGGTGATGTTTCTGAGTTAAAAGCAGTCAGCCTCAGTGATGGATCTCTATTTATTTCCCTTCAGGTTGTGTGGAGGAATTTTGCTGACAGGTAGATTCCCCCCCCCCCCCCCCCCCCCCCCCCTGCCCTGTTTCTGATTGGCCGGGGCTCGCACACAGCTACGCCCGCAGGTGAGTCAGACAGGTGTATAAAAACAGGTGTAAAACGTTAACCCCGTAACTGCTGGAAGCTCGCAAAATGTGCTTTCTCTCCCTCCCCCCCCCACCCCCCCCCACCCACCCACCCACACACCCTCCAATTCTCTACGGGCTGCTGGTGAAAAAAGCACAAACGTCTATGGGAATTTCAACCCTCTCTTATTTGTTTTAAGTCCCGCCTCAAGACTCAAGCCTCTTCTCTTCAATGGAACCCATTGGCATCTCCTGATCCCCCCCCCCCTTCCCTTCCCTTCCCCACAAACCCCACCCCTTCATCTTAAACTCAGGTCCGAAGCAGTAACTGTCCAGCGCCTCGGGACGTCCTCCTGACGTGAAAGGCGCTATACAAGTGTAATTTTGTTGTTTGACGTATTAACACCTCTTCTCTGCGGTTTTTGTTGCAATCCCCCTCTCTTTTGTTTCGCAACATTAGCACGTCTTTCACCCATCATCTCCTGCCCTCTACCCCTGCTTTCCTCTTTTGTCTCCTTTGCCCCTGCCTCCTCTCCCCCACTCTGTTAATCCTCCCTCCCTCCCCACCCCAACATACCCTAGTTCTGACCAAGGGTGGTGGACTCGAAACGTTGACTCACGTTCCCTTCCTGCCTGACCTGCTGAGTTTCCTCAGCGACTTCTGACTTGTCTTTCAGATGTCCAGAATCTGCAGAATTTTGCATTTTTAGTCTATAGCGAGTCATTTGACGAGATTGCCAACAATAGCTCAGGGAGTTAAGTTGGTGCATTAACAGTCACTTAAGGATGAGAGGACACTGCTGTATGTTGGGTTCTTGAAAGCTCCCCTTCCATCCCAGTTCCCCCTCTGTGGATTTTGTTTCTGAATCCCCAAACAACACGCACCATATGACATTTGAAATATTACTTCAGATGAGCGTTTTCGAACTAGCTTTGAATTCTCTCCTCGCTCCCTTCCAAGGCCTATCCTCCTCCCACCCACCCACCCACCCACACTGAATTTTCTTTAAGCTTCCTTTATAAAAAATCGTCAGAGGAGTAGTCTAGGAGTAGAAGTTAAAGAGACAAAAAGAGTCTGTAAATAGTGGGGAGTCAGGAAGGGATTTACCACTCGTCAATCCTGGATGTGTGACGGATGGACAACACCGAAGGACTCAAATAAATAATAAGCAAAGAATCTGGTACGTGACAAGAACATCTCAAAGCCTTTCCACTGGTCAGTGAGTCGGTGACTCGAGGGCATCAAATTAAGATAATTAGCGAGGGAGCAAAAGGGGGGAGATTAGTTTTATTTACTACAGGTGGTAATTTACAGGAGTATGGGGGGGGGAGGGGGGGGGGGGGGGGGATGGGGTGGGGAGGAGGGAAGCAGGAAAATGGGATTGAAAGGATTTCTCTATCAAGGAGCCAGTACACAGACAATAGGCCAAATGGTTTTCTTCTGTCCTGCAAATTCCCTTGATTCTTACAATTTAGACCCCACCTCTCCTGAAAGTTTGCCCGTCTCCATGAAAGATAAGAACAAGGAACAAACGGGCTCGGTGGTTCCAGCTCTTGCCTCGGAAGCGAGTGGACCTGGGTTCGATCGCTGGACAGGGCAAAAACATTAAGCAAGTTTCCTTGCTCCGCACACCTCGCAAATTACACTCGGACAGCGCCTTTCACGTCAGGCACTGGACAGTCACTGCTTCACTGCGTCTGTCTAAATAGGAAAGAGCAACCCGGATGTTAGTCGATTGACTGAACACTTTTCCGGGGGGTAACAATCCCTTCAGTGATAAAAAATAATAATATAATAACTTGGTCACTCGACCCACGGGCGTTTGTGGGACTGTGGGCAATTGGTTGCCCTGTTTCGCCCACAAACTACCCAGTCGAAAACAAAAGGCGAAACACACACTGCAAATACTGGAAATCTGAAAATAAAACAGAAACCAAACCATCGAAAACAATTATAACGCGATCAATCCACTTTGCGGTGTGACCTGTGAGGTGCTTTGAGACTTCTCGAAGATGTGATAAGGCGCTCTATCAAATGCACGATTTATTGTTAATATTATTAAATAACTTGTGAGATTACTCAGATATGTGGATGGCGTGGGAGCGATACTCGGTGTAGTAATCAATTGGGAGTCCCACTTTCTTAAACTATTGAGCAAAAATTCCTGATGGGAGCGAGCACATGCTTTCAGCACAGGCAGAAACTCTCTATAGCTGACTCACCAATTACAACAATTTTAGCTGCAATTAGCAAACAGCTCACGCATCCTTTATCATGTTTGGCAATGACGCAGAAACATCAATGACAATACACCGAAACATTCACTACCGGTGAACACACACACATACACACGACAACTAGGAAAGGAGATTTACTGGGATGATACCAAGGCTGACTTGTGTGCAGAGACAAAAAAATCTGGGTTTATTTTCATTGCAATAAATAATATTGAGAGGAAACCTGACTGCGATTATCTGTCCATCCAAACAAATCCAAGCAACGAGGCTCAATGTTTCGCCCACAAATATAGAGTCAATTCACTTTACAACATATTCTGTGAAGCGCCTGGAAGATGTGAGAAGGGCTACATCAATTGCAAGGATTATTATTTATTGTATGATATAATAGTATGTCATTATTTTTGTTCCCTGTTTCTCGCCCTTCAGGTGTCAATCAACCAGCGGTAAAAGCCGAAGTAAAAGTTAAGAAGGAACCTCGGTTAATAATAATCTTTACCATTTGATGAAGTGCCTCGCAACGTCTAAGAGCAGACCAAAGTGATGGCTAACCCCCACATCCACCTGATTGATGTCCTCAACCACCTGGCAGCGTTTCCACACGGACAAAAGTCAGCCACTCAAACGGTGATCAGAGCGGACAGAATCTAGGCAAATATTCGCTGAAGCAAACATCTCTCACGAAAGGCGTAGAGTCCGCAGGATCATCCTTAAACCACATACCTGACAAACAACATCAAATTGTGGAATTAACTGATGAGGAGATGTGCATTAATTAATCGTTATTATTATTATTATTGGGGAGCTCATGTGGCTCAGTGGTTAGAGCACGCTCCTTCCTTACAAGCATGAGATCTGTGTGTTTCGAATCCAGGCAGATCAGGGTGAAACCTTGGGTAATGTTCCTCACTCCACACACACGCACACACACACACACACATCTGCACGCACGCCTAATCATAATACACGCCAAAACACAACCCATTATTATAAATATTAGTCATTTCAATCCGCGACTGTTTGTGGGGAAGCTGCTGTGCCTTTTTAAGCCCACAAATGTACAGTCAATTAGTACATGTTGTGTGAAGCGCTTTGAGACGTCGATGAGACGTGAAAAGCGCTATTATCAAATGCAAGGATTATTATTATTATTAATAGTAGTAATAATAGCAGTAGCATTAGTTAGTAACTCTTGTGTGGAACCCCAACTTACAATTTAAGATTTCACTCAGTCTAACGTCTCGTTTGAATGACGGCGTTTCCAGCAGTGCGGTATTTCCCCCAGCACGAAGCTCGTGCGTCAGTCTAGACTGCGAGCGCCAAGCCCCAAGGTGGAGGCTCGGACCCCCAACTTCCTGACTCAGCGGAGAAAATGCTACCGACCGATCAAGCCAGTCTGAGTCCTCACCGAGACCAGGCACATAGAATTTTACGGCACAAAAGGAGGCCATTCGGCCCATCTAGTCTGTGCCGGCTCTTTGAAAAGAGCGATTCAATCCCACTGCCCTGCCCGCTCCCCATAGCCTAATAGACCTGTTCTCCCTAAATAAAGATCTAATTCCCTTTTAAATGTTCACCATCACCATCATTTGCGCTGTGCGGGTACCAAATAATAATAATAATTATCCTTGCATTTGATATAGCGCTTTTCACGTCTTCTAGACTCTGTCTTCCCTTCATTTATAAAGGGATTAAGGGGTTATGGGGATAAGGCAGCTGGAGTTAGAGTAGAATATCAGCCATGATTGAATGGCGGGGCAGGCTCGATGGGCTGAATGGCCCATCGAACATTACCTGCTCCTATTTCTTTTGTTCTTATGTAATCTCAAAGCATCTTCACAGAATATACTGTGAAGTGAATTGTATGTGCGTGGGCGAAACGCGGCAGCCAAATGTGCACAGCAGCCTCTCCCCCCCCCACCCCCCCCCACCCCACGCGCATCAACGCCTGTGGATAAAGATGTGGTCTCTCTCTCTCTCGGTTTGGTTCAATCCTTTTATCACTTTGTGTGTTTCCAAGATGATTTCGTAACATTAATTCTCCACACCCTCCCTTCCTTCCCCCACCCTCACCCCCCACCTCCTCCACTAAGTGTGACACG
Organism: Hydrolagus colliei; assembly: GCA_035084275.1. Taxonomy (NCBI): domain Eukaryota; kingdom Metazoa; phylum Chordata; class Chondrichthyes; order Chimaeriformes; family Chimaeridae; genus Hydrolagus; species Hydrolagus colliei. The sequence goes on along the minus strand of CM068763.1, from coordinate 11,694,544 downwards.
CAAGCAGCGAAGCGGCTTTAAAGTTATGCATTTGAATATTTTCTATTGTGACAATCGAGAAGAATTTGGTGTGATGCCAAACCGCAGCGAATCTGCTGTCAAGCTGCCATCAAAAACACTATTGTGTTGAAAATGCCATTGAGTCTCGCTCTGTCCTCCCTGATTAGTACTTTTGTCGCCTGCATATTTTTCTTGCTAAGGTTTTCTCGGTTGACACTTTTCCTATTCTCCGGAAGGAAGAGACAGGTGGATTTTGGCAGGGTTCCCAATCCGTGGTCGTGGTCAGTTCCCCCACAGGGAAGTGATGAGGTCTTTGCTGGATCTATCCCCTAATTGTCCGCTCGAACGTTTTGAATTCTATGTTAAAATTCGGTTTTCATTCACGAACTGCTGTGTCCAGTGACTGTATCAAACGCAAGGATTATTAGCTCAGTGGTTAGAGCACTCGCCTTACAAGCGTGAGACACGTGTTCGAATTCAAGCAGATCAGGGCAAAACCTTGGGCAAGTTTCCTTACTCCACACACACACACATACACACACACACATACATGCCTAATAATAATAATCTGCTGAGGGTATTCAAAACTTTGAGTGACATACAATTACATAGAATTTCTTCCTGTAACCTGGCAGGCAGAACTGCGCTCTGTACTTCAAATGTGATCCAAGGTGACTGAATCCAAGTCAAGTCTGCGTTCAGCTCCATAGTAACCACAAGGACTTATATCTAGACTTAGCCACATTCAATTGGTGGGTGGGGGGGGGCAACAAGATCTCAGTAGTGGAGCCTGCCTGACTGTGTTCGGAGGATGTGTAGGTGGAGGAAGTAGGGATGGAGGTGACTGCAAACACGGTGGAAGAGGAAGGTGCCTTGATAGATTTCTGATGGACAAAGGGATTGGACGTCTCAAAGACTTCACAGAATATAGTGTAAAGTGAATTGGCTGTATATTTGTGGGCGAAACATGTCAGCCAATTGCGCACAGCAGCGTTCCCCACAAACTGAACTACATTGTCAATGAGCTGACAGATGATTTCATTAGGATTTTCATTATTTGGGACAAGGAAATCGTTACGATTTAGCCGTTTATCCGACTTGTAAAATCTGATTGGTGCAAAGCAATCAAAGTATTTTTTTAGCAGGAAAATGAATGGGACTTGGATACATGTACAATTTACTTATAACATACGAATGGTGTACTGGAACTCCTCGCTGTACCTCGTCCCGATATACATTGTTTTGATTATCCGTGGCCTATATCTAATTCTTCTATATTCTAGAGAATAAAGGCCCAGTTTACTCAACCTCTCCTCGAAGGTCAAACCCTCATCCCAGGAACCAACCTCGTGAATCTACGCTGCGCCCCCTCTAAGGCGAGTATATCTTATTGACCAAAACTGCGCACGATATTCCAGGTGCGGTCTCACCAAGGCCTTATACAGTTGCAGCAAGACTTCCCTACTCTTATATTCTAACCCTTTTGTAATGAACACCAACATACCGATAGCCTTCCTAGTTGCTTGCTGTAGCTGCAAACTAACTTTCTGTGACTGGTGTACAACGATACCCAAGTCCCTCTGATCGCTACTCTGTTTTCTGCCTGTTCACCACTCTTCGATCCATGCTAATATATTGTGGAGGAGGGCATTGGAATAGTTCCCAGCAACCCCCCCAACCCCCCCCAACCACACACACACACACTATGGTGAATGTCAGTGTTGCTTTGATTTTGCAAATGCGTCTGTTACAAACCCTGTCTCCAGTCAGGGCATTATGATGTTAAATCCCAACAGACTGATGTCTGTTGCACACGAGGCAAATTCATTACAGCCAGAGAGAGAGAGAGAGAGAGAGAGAGAAATCGCTGAACTCCACAAGTAAGGAAACAGATGGAAAAAGTTCCAAGAGTTGCAAACCTTGGAAACTCACCCGAATGAGAAATAAAGAGATTAAGATCTTGACAGAGGAGAGAGAGGTTGACATGCTGCAATGCACGTTTCCTATGAAGAGAAACGACAATGTGTGGAAGTAGGGGCTGGGTCATTCAGCTAATGTTTGGTGGGCAATTGGCTACTGCGTTTCGCAAACAAAATACACGGCCACTCACTCATTCCACTTTGCATTACATTCTGCGAAGCTGTTGCTTAGAGACGTCTTAATGATGTGATCAGGCGATATATCAAATGCAAGGATTATTATTATCAGTATTATTATTTTGTTGGCACTCATCTAAATATTTTGAAATGTCATTTTCACAGCTCTAATTGAGTTGAGGGCTGTGCCTCTACCCCCGAAGGTGTGTGTGACACCGATTGCACCACCTCTCGCACGTCGAAAATTAAATATCTTAGTTCTTGGAAGAGGTGATTAGAATATATGGTAAGAATAATAATGCTTGCATTCTACACAGCGCACTTATCATACTTTCGAGATGCCTCAAAGCGCAATTGTTAGCCAGGGCACAAGGAGAAAGAGAGAGAGAGAGAGAGAGGAGGGTCAGTGAAACTCCCTTCATAGACTGTAAAGTGGATTGACTGTATATTTGTGGGCGAAACGCGGCCGTCGATTGCACACAACAGTGTCTCCCCCCCCACAAAGAGTTTCCGATTGAAAATTGGAATTGAAAATGACCAATTTTTATTATTTTGTTTTTTTTTGACGGATTATTATTGGGTGTGTGTGTGTGTGTGGAGTAAGGAAACTTGCCCAAGGTTTCGCCCTGAACCTGCCTGGATTCGAACACACAGGCCTCACGCTTGTAAGGCGAGCGCTCTAACCACTGAGCCTCAGGAGCTCCCTCAGCTATGATCTAATGTATTGTCATCTAACCTCACCCGTAAATAAAGCCATTTGGTTGCCATGTCCCTGATGGCTTGGGACAGATTGACTAACTCTAGCTTTGTACTTATCCATTAAACTGTGAAGGAAGGCCCGCATCTCAAAGGACCAGGAAAAAAAAGCCTGTGTGTGTGTGTGTGTTTTATATAACAATCAGATTTCAACAATCTTTCGTGTCTGTTTCGCAACTGACAACAGTTTAGGTGAGCAGGTGGTAACCTTCCAGTTTTGATTTGACAATCTGATCGGTTGTCGCCTCGCAAAAACCACCGTGATCGCATTCATTTGTAAGGTATCTATCTTATTACTATCATTACTATCTTCATTAAAAACTGCCTGTGGCTGTATTGTTGTGTGTGGTTTTTTTTTAAAAAAAAGCAGCGACAATGGAGATTTAGTCATATAAGCGATACTGTTTGAGGCATCGATGCTTTCTGAGTCTCACCCTTGGCTTGGCTAGGGTGGAGGAGCGTTGGGGAAAGCCTGAAGCCTTGCTGAATTCACCTGTTCCTTTTGTTCCTCCACCTCCTCGTTTCCCGTCAGCCCTGCGCTGCGATCGCAATCTCACCTCTGAGTCAGAAAGTTGTGGGGGTCGGGATTTGGAACTGCAAATTAAAAGCCTAACCTGACCATCCAACGCCAATGCGTAGCTACATGTGGAGCTCCTGTGGCTCAGTGGTTAGAGCGCTCGCCTTACAAGCGTGAGACCTGTGTTCGAATCCAGGCAGGTCAGGGCGAAGCCACAGGCAAGTTTCCTTACTCCACACACGCGCACAACACACACACACAGTAATAATCCCTCCAAAAATACACACCAATAAAAATTGTTCATTTTCAACCCACAATGGCCGCGTTTCGCCCGTAAATATATCGTCAATTCACTTTACAGTACATTCTGTGAAGCGCTTTGAGGCGTCGATAAGATGTGAACAGCCGCTGTATAAAATGCAAGGGTTATTGTTATTATTTACATTCGCTTTCCTTGCCAAGAGGGAGGACGTTGCAAGGCGGTTTGAATTTTACTCCTGATTCCCCCCGTAGCGCAGTGGGCTCCACGCCACCCAATCCACCCGCCCGATCCTTCGGCTACTCTGCCCCCCCAACATCTGGAATTCCACCCTGCAATGCAATCTCCTCCGCCTCGCCTTGCCACCCCCCCACCCCCCCCCCCCCACTCCGTCAAGTCCCGCCTCAAGACCCTGCTCTCCGACCGTGCCATCGGTCAAGGCCCCCCTCCTCCTCCCTTCACGCTCCCCGATCCCTGACCCCCAGCTCGGGTCTCAAACAACGATGACTGTCCAGAGCCTGGGGACCATCCTCCCGACATCAAAGGCGCTGTTTTACGCATGTCGTTTCTTTTGCTGTTGTTTTCTAGTAAGACTCGTCAAATGAGCCTGAAATGGAGCCGGGTGAATGGCGGTGGCGCGATGGGGGGCTGAGATCAGCCGCAATTTGTGTCTCTTTATCTCCAACTCTGATCGGCTTCCAAATGGCTGGCACCTCGCAACATGAGATACGCGTTGAGTGAACGAACGCCTGACAGATATCGGTTACACAACAGATAGCGATTGCAAAATACACCAGTCCCTGCCAACGCCTGGCTGATGATATCTTATCGTCCTCAATCGCGCGAATCGTAAAAATAATAACAATAATCCTTGCGTTCGATATTGCGGCTTTTCACATCCTATCGACGTCTCAAAGCGCTTCGCAGAATACGTACTGTAAAGTGAATTGACTCTGTCTTATGTATTTGTGGGCGAAACGCGGCAGCCGATTGCGCGCAGTAGCAGCAGCGTCCACACCCCCCCCTCCCCCCACACACCCTCACACACACGCACACACAAACAGTCGTGGATCCATTTCCTTTCCTGTGAACCTGTGCAAATTGGCACGATCTCTGAAATCGTTACACCTGTCTGAAGTTAGGGCACATCTACCCTACCATCAACGTGAATTTTTTTGTGAACTCCATCCCCCCCACCCCCCCCTCTTCATCTCACCTCACACATTCCTTTACACTTTGCTCGGTTGCTGCTGTAATTATTCTGCAAAATCACTGTCATCTTGAACTCTCAGACCCTGATACAAAACTGTAGGTGGGGAGTTTAAAAAAAAACGATCTGTTGTGAAGTTCAGAGTAGATCTCAGCACAAGGCTTGTGCAGCGTAAACATTACTTGGAGTGTTAATAAAGGCTGGTAAAGGGGGAATTTTCAAAGGGAGGACGCTCTTCAATCTTGTCAGACTTAGCCCGAGACCTGCAGATCTCTCTGATAACGCAGGCCATGGATGGGTTATAGTTTGCCCTGGAGATGGAGTGGTGTGGGCCATTTACGAGGAGTCCTCCGACCTTTATCCCAAAAGCATAATTACAGTGATTACCTCAGCAACCTTTCACAGGTCTCGGCTTTTCACCTGTGTAATTATTTATAGCAGCAGACACCTGACTCCTATCTTCCCACTTTATTTATATATATATCATATATACACATATATATATCATATATACATATATATCATATATACATATAACTTAACAACAAAACAACATCAACAAAATGTCACTTGAATAGAGCCTTTCACGACAGGAGGGGACACTCAATGTGTTGAGTGACGCAAATGACACATTTTAAAAAAAAAATCAGATTCACCAAGATATCTGTCTCTCTATATTTTATCAGCGTACGTATCGGTGTGTCTCTTTTCACTCGGAATCTGCCTAGATTCGTGGCGGAATGACAGAGCAGACACCTGTCCACCTGTTCCTACTCAGGAATTATATTCATTTTGGGGAGTGTCAATTGTGCTTGAAATTCCTGTCAATGATGTGTGGAATAGTAAGGGTTTGGGTTTTAAGAATATTTCAACTACGTCAAAGCCCTGGAGGGATATAAAGAAGTCATGGTTGGATCACGGAGCAGCTAGTTACTCTCTCTCTCTCTCTCTCTCTCTCGCTCAACAGAGCCTCAGGCAAATGGCTAAGAAAGTGCTATTTATTTAACCAGACAAGTGTCTCTCCTTTCTTAAAAGAAATCGTTGCACATTGGATTTCAGCAGACGCCTTGGCCCCTCGCTCACTTCAACCAGAAAGATCCTGCGCAAATCTCATGAGATTAAAAATAATAATACTATTGATAAAAAATCCTTGCATTTGACACAAGCACCTTATTGTGTCCTCTAGACCAGCGATTCTCAACCAGGGGTACATGTCTCGCAGGGGGAAGAGTCTCAAATGACTTCCAGGGGGTACAGGTGGCAGTACATTGATGTATTTAGCTCTCTTATTTAGCATTTTATAGCCGTCCAAATTGTATATTTAATTGTTATTCAACTTTGTTTTGTTTGTCGCTATTTATTTTGTTATATAAGAAAATCTTGGTCATAAAATACAAGTGGAATGAGTGGGGTGGTGTGTGTGTATGTGTGTATGGTTGGGTGGGGGGGGGTGGGGTGAGGGGTACACGATAATGTTGAAAACTACCAAGAGGTACATGACTGAAACAGGTTGAGAACCACTGCTCTGGATGTCTCGAAGCGCTTCGCAGATTATCGCTGTGAAATGAATTGACTGGATGTTTTGCCAATAGCCAAATGCGCACAGCAGCGTCCCCACGAACATTCGCGGATTGTGTGATTGATTGATTAATTTACTTGTTATTTACTTTGACAGGATTGACTGTAAACACGAGAGCGAAATGATTTTTAAAATATATATATCTATATCTGGTGACTTCTTGTAAACTTTTTTTAAAAAAGTTTAAAATATCGGGGAACAATTTCCTACATGTTGCTAGAGATGAAATGTCAGACTACCCCCCCCACACATGATAACGGATTGGTATTTCCTGCCACTTGTTGCTGTGTTGTGATCCAGACCCACACCAGAATGATATTCACATTACCTTCCTGTGAGAAAATCCAGGCGGCTTTTCACTAACCTATAATCACGTCGTAAAATGACATGTATCCTGCGCTGACAGATGGTATTATTATAATAATCCTTGCGTTTGATACAGCGCCCTTACCACCTCTTCGAGACGTCTCAAAGGGGCTGAAAAGTGGATCGACTGTGTGTTATCGTGTAGGCAAAACATGACAAGCCAATCGCGCACAGCAGCGTCCCACAAAACAGTCTTGGATTGAGTGACCAAATCATTTACTTATTGGGGGGGGGTTTAAATTAATTAATTTAATTAATAATTTTATGAATTTAATTAACTATTTATAGTTTGTTAATTTTTTTAATTTATTGTTTATTTGTAGGGGATTATTACGCACCCCCCCCCCCCCCAACCCCTCTCTCCTCCCCCCCCCCCCCCCCCGGGAAGCGATCCATCAATCGACTGTCAACCGGGTTCCTACTTACTGCTTGGTGAACAGAGGAATGTGTGTATGTGTGTATGTGTGCGCAGTAAGGAAACTTGCCCTGTCACTGAGTCAGATATTGCTATACAACCCGAAAAATTGTGCGATTGTCTCCCAAGCTGCTGGAGTGCTCTCTATCAATAGCTATTGGTGGTCTAAGTGAATCTTTTATTATTTCTTCCACTGTGGGAAATGCTTCACTCGAATTCTCTCACTGACAAGTCTATCCTTCACTAAACACTACTGCATGACATACATCTTGTCACAAAAGCTGAGGGGATTAAGAGGGCAAGAGGTGTTTTTTTTTTGAGTTATTTGATGTTGTCAGCAATGTGCGGTTTGCGAGCAGCTTTAAATGCACAGCGGAAAAGAAAGACATTTATTATTCTCTCCATAATGCTTTCAAAAGTCCCCCCCCAGAAACTGCTTCTGTTCAGATCTACAGAGAGAGAGAGAGAGAGAGACAGACAGATAGAGACAGAAAGAGAGGTTTCGTTGGGTGAGAAAATAGTTCTGTTCAATCAACTGGGGATGGTTGAGTTCTCTCGTGGACAGACCACTCTGTTTGCTACCTGTCCTCTGGCATACCGATGTGGGAATGTGTATCTGTGAAGTTTCTATCCCACCACCAGCACTATTAATCTCTCTCAGTCTCTCACTCACTGCCTTCCCTCCAGACATGTGTTGATAAAGCCACCTTAATTGGTGTGTGTATATATATGTATGTGTGGCTGAGATGGATTCTCACTCCCACTTTGAACAGCACGATGGCTACAAAAATCTACAACGGCAGTAAGACACTTTACCTCCCATCAGAGCCTACATTAGGTAGCACTGTCAAAATCTCTTTCACCTCCATGTAAAATGTAGAACGATGCAAATCACTGCTTAAAGGTTATCGCGATAACAACAGCCACTATACACGCATACATAGATACATACATACAAATCAGCTCATTCTACAACTAACTGTTTGTCTGTGTAATGTTAGCCCGAAGGAGAAGGGCCGCTGGTCACAGGACACAGGGAGACAGCCACAATAAATAGTACACCACGAGCCAAAACTTTCCCCCAAATCACCAGAGACATCATCTAAAATTGATTCGATTCATACGTTAAAATATTATCAAGGCGGCATGATAAGGCGCAGGCAGCATTAAACGCAAGTATTGCTGTCAGCGTCTTGGGACGTCCTCTTTACGTGAAAGGCGCTATATAAGTTTTGATTGATTGATTGATTGATTGATTGATTGATTGATTCTAGAGAGACACTGAAAAGGGGATGCCACAACATCCGCTTTATATATTTAGGGGAGCCACATTGGAAATATCACTGAATATTACTGAAGCAAGGTGTGGAGTAGTTTGATACACAGCAGAGATGATGATCTGGGGGCCTGCCTTGAACCGCTTGACAATATATTCCGTGAGGCGTTTTGAGACGTCTCAACAGCCCGATGAGGAATTTTAATTAAATGCGAGGATTATTATTTCCTTTGCATTCACACAGCATCTTGATAGCTTTCAATTGAATTGATTCCAATCTCAATCTGAGCAGGAATGGAGTCAATCCAGTGGCGATTTACATTCCCGCCCTCAGTCAGTCAGGCACTCACTCACTCACTCACTCACTCACTCACTCAGTGCTCTTCCTGGCAGAGACTCGGTCTGTCCTCCTGCTGTAAACCATGGTTACAGGAACAACAAGGGAGAGGATGTCCCAAGGCGCTGAACAGTCTGGGGTTGGGAGTCGAGCAACAGCTGGGGGGAGGGGAGGGGAGGGAGAGAGAGGTGGGAGGGCGGCAGAAGGTACGATCGAAGAGGAGGGTCTCGAGACCGGACTTGAAGGAGGCGTGGGAGGGAGGAGAAGGGACTGTGGGATGGATTTCCAGAGTACGAGGGTAGAGAGGCCGAGAGCTAAAGTTAAATCGTTCACACTTCCCGGCGTTTCCTGTTATTTATCGTATCCAAATCATCTCCGATAATATCAATCCCATTCTTTCGACTCATTCTGTTCTCTCCTCTCTCTCTCTCCCTCTCTCACTCTTTCCTGGTTGGCAAGCAGTTTCATGGCTATAAACATTCCATCAACAGCAACCAGAACTCACTCCACACTTTCAAATGCCATCGAGTACATGAGGGACAAGTGGCAAACCTTAAATCAAGCAAAACCACATCACGTTGTGTCACTAAACCAATGGCAAGTTTCATTGGGGGGGAGTTTGGAGTGATTTCTAATACAAGCCTTTGGTAGAATAATTATACCAACACAGCAGGAGGCCATTCAGCCCATCGAGCCTGTTCTGGCATTCTATAAGATTATGGCAGATCTGAACCTCAACCAGCCTTTGATACCCTGACCTCACAAATATTCCTTGATACCCTGGCCATCATACATCATGACCTAACAGATACCGAACCACCTCGGTCTCGAAAACATGCATGGATCCAGTCTTAAACCACAGCTTTATGGTACAGGGAGAGAGTTCCAGATTTCCACTACCCACGCTTTGGGTGAAGAGTGGAGCGCTGTAGCTCAATGGTTAGATAATAATCCCTCAAAAAAAAACACACGCAATAATAAAAATTTGTCAGTTCAACCCACGACTGTGTGTGGGGGGGGGGACGCTGCTGTGCGCAATTGACTGCCGCGTTTCGCCCACAAATGTAGTCATTTTCACTTATATTCTGCTAAGCGCTTTGAGACGTCTAGAAGACACGTGAAAAGCGCTATATCAAATGCAAGGATTATTATTACTGTATTAGTATTATCATTATTACAACATCCCAATGTATTAAACTCTACTCACTATCCCCTGCGTGAAATCTGAACCCGAAGAACACAGGTATATTTGATTAGATTTGATTCAATGATCAGTTCTCTCTCACTTTACCCTCAGGTCCTGGTGCAGACCTGTGCTAATGTCACTTGACAGTCAGACAGACACTCCCTCTCTCTCTCTCCCCTCTGAGAACTGTGGCTCACCTTTACCCACTGCCATCCCAGCACAACATACACTAAGATTACATATACTATATATAATATATAATAAAAATAATCCTCGCATTTGATATTGTGCCTTATTGCGTCTTCTAGACGCCTCAAAACGCTTCACAGAATGTTCTGTAAAGTGAATTGACTTGATATTTGTGGGCGAAACACGGCAGCCAATTGCGCACAACAGCCTCCCCCTGTCAACTGTCATTGATTGAAATGACCAATTTTATTGTCGTTTTTTTTTGGAGGGATTATTAACAGGTGTGTGTGTGTGTGTGTGTGTGTGTGTGTGTGTGTGGAGTCAGGAAAACTTGCCCAAGGTTTCGCCCTGACCCGCCTGGATTCGAAAACAGGTCTCACGCTTGTAAGGTGAGCGCTCTAACCACTGAGCTACATACATAAGTCTTTGAAGGTGGCAGAGCAGGTTGATAGAGCTGTTAAAAATATGGTTCCAGGGCCTTAATTCAGTCGAGATATCTCGAAGCGTTTCACACTGTAGATACGTTGATCAAAACTTGTGATTGAAAGTCATACGAAAAGTTATTTGAAATACTGTTCACATACACCCTCACCCCACACCTCCCCCTCCCCACCCACCCCACACACAAAATAATAGTCAGTCAATTCCACGACTGTTTGTGGGGACGCTGCTGTGCGCAATCGGCTGCCGCGTTTCGTCCCCAAATAAATAGCCACGGCACCTTTACAGTGCTTTTAAAGCTTCAAACGCCCCAAGGGTTAACATGCACATAGTTTGAAATTGGCTGTTTCTCTGTTTCTGCAGAAAATAAATTCCACTGGTGCCATGAGCCCGAGGCAGGGTTTGTGTTAATGTGAAAGAGAATCAGCAGTTGTCAGAAAGTACAGGCTCTCTCTCTCTCTCTCTCGCTATCTCACACACCTGCAAAGTAACAGAAAAACATGGCATACAGAGAGAAAAAACACAGCCACCACAAACCAACTGCTTGTCTCGTTAAGCCCTCAGGATATCACTGAAATGTCTGAACAATAAAATAGTAAAAGGGAACTGGGTAAAGGAGTAGTAAGTCACAGGGGTAATGATAATAATAAGACGAAGAAGAAGAGAGATTCCATTGAGACATCTCAAAGCTCTTCACAAGATACAATGATGTGATGTACATTGACTGTGGATTGCGTAGGCATGTGCCAATTAACAAACCCCGCTTCCCCACCCCCACTCCTCCAAACCACCATTGCCAACCCAACGGCTGAAACAAACCCACATCCATTTATGCCGCACAATTCACTCAGCGTTCAAACTCACTCACGCTGCCGGCCGGACGGCTTCAAGCTGTGATTCAATCTCACTCAATTAGCTCAAAGAATTGCAGCCGCGCTGATTAGAGTGGCTTGTTTGTGTGCGCGCAGAGAGATAGAGCTTTGATGAACATAAATTGCGTCAGTGAACAACACCAACACACACCACGGGGTGCAAACCTCTCCCAGCACCTGTGTATACACACAGCGGCTGAATCCTGTGCTTTATACACAAACAGCACACACACCTGTTAGAACAGAGGTTAGAACTGTTACAGTATTTTACTCTCCAGTGAAAGTTATAAAGCGAGTAGTCTTTACGTGCGGCATGGAGAAACACTTGTTTTTTGAGTGGATCGAGAGGTTTGTGGCGAATTGAGAATGTTTTCTACCCCATGTTAACGCAAGGGCGACAATACGTGTATCTGCAGCGCGATGCGTGTCTGACCAGCCCTGCTACAATCAATTAACATAAAAATAGGAGGCAAATATAAGTAATTCCTTGCCTTCGATACGATGCCTCATCACGTCTTCGAGACGTCTCAAAACACTACGAAGCGCGTACCATAAAGCGAGTGGAATATTTTGTGGGTGAAACGCAGCAGCCAATTGCACACAGCAGCGTCCCACAGACAGCCGCGGATTGAGTGACCCGAACTTCTATTATCGAGTGACCAAATTGAACTTACAACTGGGCTCATACATCATACTGCCGGTTAAACAGAGGCCCGTGTGGAGTAAGGGAAACTAATATTCCTTGCATTTAATATAATAATAATCCCCGCATCTGATACAGCGGCTTTTCACGTCTTCTCGACTGCGTCTCAAAGCGCTTCACAGAATGTAAAGTGAATTGACTGTGTATTTAAGTAAGAGAAGGTGCAGTCTCCCCATTTCTTTGTAGTTCAGGATTACGCTGGAGAAGTCAGAGAGGTAACTTTGTAATATCAGCCGCCCCCCCCCCCCCCCCCCCCCCCCCACTCCCACCAGAATATTCTTAAAAGAATCTCATATATTCACTCCAGCGTCGACCCTATCGGAATCAGACACAAACACGAAGGCATGCGAGTTTAAAGCCCCACTACTTTCACGTGTGAGGTCCTTAGAAATTCCGACCTCGCTGACCCCTTTCTTCAGCTGTTGGTTTTGGCGACACGAACCTCAAGCGAGGAGATGACTTGCAGGTATGTCACTGACTGGGTTACAGGAAGGGCAGCGATTTGTACATCAACCAATACACTACGCAATCTGATTATCATTTACACAATGTGGATTGGGATTTGGGGTTGTAGGATTTGATGATGATTTTTGCAGTCATTCCTGTTATTTTACAGATGAAATTCAGTGCAGTCGCTGTTTGTTTGTTTGTCTGTCTTATGTTTGCTTTGTCATATAAGGCTCCGGTAGCTCAGTGGTTAGAGCAATCGTCTTGCAAGCCGTGAGAGACCTGTGTTCGAATCCAGGCAGGTCAGGGCGACACCTTGGGCAAGTTTCCTTACTCCACGCGCACACGCGATAATAATCCCTCCAAAAATAAAAAAAACACAATAATAAAAATTGGTCATTTCAATCCATGACTGTTTGTGTGTGTGTGTGGGGGGGGAGGGGGGGGGGGGGGGGGGGGGGAACGCTGCTGTGCGCAATCGGCTGCCGTGTTTCGCCCACAAATATATATAGTCAATTGACTTTACAGTGTATTCCGTGAGGCGCTTTGAGACATCTCGAAGGCGTGAAAAGCCGCTGTATCAAATGCAAGGATTATTATTATTCAAACGAAAAAAATCACTGTGTTGAGGATCTCTCTTGGTCAGATGTATTTCACTCCCAACACCACCCTCCGTTGTCATATAGTGACTGCCATCATGTGGTAAGTACTTACATTGCACAAGGTTATAGAGTTGCTATCCTAATACAGTAATAATCCTTGCATTTGATACAGTGGCTTTTCACGTCTTCTACACTGTGTCTCAAAGCGTCACAGAATATACTGTCAAGTGAATCGACTGTATATATTTGTGGGCGAAACGAGGCAGCCAATTGCGCACAGCTGCGTCATCCCCCCCCCACAAACAGTCGTGGGTTGAAATGACCAGATTTATTATTGTTTTTACCTGGATTATTAGACCATAAAAGTCACTTGACACGTTGTCAAAAGTTACTGTAAAAACTACTGGCCCAGGAAACCGCAAGTCACATTAATCCTAATAGCCTTGAATCTTTTTGTTATCTGAGCTACTGTCAACTGCAGTTCGCTCTTCAGAGGCAATGAGCTTCCTGCTGAGAGTGAGAGAGAGAGAGAGAGAAACCCACTTAAGCAATGGAACATAGATTTATTGGACCTTTATTTGTGGATTACAAGACAGCGTAGGGAATGTTATGAGCTGCTTGCTTGCTGAACAAGGATCAAATAAAGTCAGGGTTGTATTTGATGAAAGGGTCAATCACTCTCTTTGTAAGCACTTCAGACAAAGATCGAGCGAGAGAGAGAGAGAGAGAGAGAGAGGGAGGGTGAGAATTGGCTCCTATTTTTTTAAAATCAGATACGGGCCAAGGTCTTGGGAGGAGTGCTGTAAAGCTCCAGGAAGACACAGCGAACACCAGGTTCTGAGTGAGTGAAACGGGTTCAAACTGTTAAACCAGCCACTGGGTAACTAACTAAATGCCACCACAATCTTACCCCCCACAGGCTTCCCCCCCTCCCCCCCACACCCACCCCGAAGTCTCTTCCCAACGCCAAACGACAATTCTGCCTGGTTTGCAACGGTGTCAAACTCTTGTGGCAAATGACGTACCATTCGACCTACCGCATTCAATGAAAAAAAATCACAGACCGCTGGGTTGATTGTGTTTTCTGCTCGACTGATCTGAGATGATTGCAGTTATTTGCTCCATTGTCCTCGAGGTACAATTTCACACCATCGACCTGCAGTCTGATTGTGTTGACATTTTCAGTGAACAATTCTCGCAAATAAATAGCACGTCATCAGAACGCCACTGGCAGTCAGGCCCCGCAGCCCCTCTGCCCCCACATCGTGTGGAAAGCCACGCCAGTCCCTTTGGCCTCGCTCCCCGTCTTCTCACCTCCTTAGTAATAAACGCGATGACAAACCTCGCATTCGATATAGCGGCTTTTCACGTCCTTTAGACGCCTCAAAGCTCTTCGCAGAATATACCGTAAAGTGAATCGACTGTATATATCTGTGGGTGGGCGAAGCGCGGCAGCCGATTGCTCACAGCAGCGTCCCCCGCAAACAGCCGTGGATTAAGTGACCAAATTATTAACATTTTGTTTTGAAGAGGGAATATTATTAAGCGTGTGGGGTGGGGAAACTTGCCTAAGGTCTCGGCAGGTTTCCTTACTCCACCTTCGTTGCATCTCTGGACCTTCCATTTGACCGATCCTTTGTCAGGCACCCTCCTATCTCTACCCCCGTCTTGCCCTCCACACCCTAATCCCAACCCTTTAGCTCAGGTCAAAAATCCGCGACTGCCCAGCGCCTTGGGACATCCTCCGCGACTCGAAAGGCACTTTTACAAAGTGGCTGTTGCCTGATATGATTTCTTTGGAAAATTTGGAGTTTTCGTCTTCAGGGAGACCTCAAAGTTTGAGACACCGTACGACTGGCCAGCGGCCAACTGGAATGAAACTTGGCGTAGGGAAGATGAACTTTTATGCAGTTTCATTTATACAAGGAAAGAGGCTTTCAAGATGTGCCTGATAACAACAACAAAGGGAGCTCTCAAAGTCGTGCTTTGGCTTCAGGCTAGGTGGGGGCTGTACAATTCCTAACATTTGTTTTTGTTAGACAAGTGGGGGGTGGGGGTGAAGAGAGACATGTTAGATGATGGGAGTAAGTTCCAGACTACCAGAGAAAGGCGAAGACGTACTGATGATGGTTGAGAGTAGGTAGTGTTTCTGATTTTCGGTTTTGACCCCACCCCCCCACCACCTCCCTCCCATATATACAGTATGTGTGTGTAAAAAAAGAAACGGGGGTTTATCCAACAAACACAGGAAAAATCCCAGGAATACCTGTCCCTGATGTAACTCCAAGGTGAGGCGAGGACGTCCTCCTGACGTGAAAGGCGCTTTACAAACGCAATTTTGTGGTTGTTTGCTCGTTGTTCAACCCGACTCCGTTCCCGGTGACGTTTACAGGGTCACAACCCTACCCGAAAACACCCGCACTCAATACAACTGCAGTGCAGGCATTTATCTTAAAGATTTTATTCTGTAACGGGATACGAAAGCGAGTGATTTCCAAACGGCACCTTTTTAAAAATATATATATATAGCAATGAAAGGGTTAATGAGACTGGAGGAGGGCAAACTTTATTGTTGGCTGTTTATCAGGGACTCCCGAGGAGCTGATGTGGGCTGAAGAATAGAGCATTCGGAAAGCATTGCCACTCACATAAAAACACAATCTACACTTCTCCTCAAAACATCCGCCGATTGTTCCTGGGAGCTCCTGTTGTGTCTAGCCACGAACTGAACTCACCTTTCCCACCACCTCTTCACACCCTTGTTCACTACCCCCTTTTTTTTGCCGGGCGACTGACACACAAACGCGGCTGACGAATGCACACCAATGAGAGATATCGCATACAGCAGGCAAGTTGAACTCTCTAGCTGTAGAGGTTTCTGGACAGACCTCAGTTGGGACTATTTGCTATATTTCTACCACTTACATTAAATAAGAGGCAATCAATGCAGACAAGAGCAATGAGGAAATGAGGTACGAGCAGCAATTAAAGACGGGTACCGTCTCTTCAGTTATGAAAGGAGACAGCCCGGAGCTCGGGATGTATAATGGGACTGCGAAAGTAAATCCAGAACATTTAGGAAGCACCTAAAGACAGCATCACAAGACGGAACGGGTTTAAAGACGCAATTTCAGGATATTATACCCCTTTACCTACAGGATAATTCATTGAAACAGGTCACGAGGCAGCCTAGTCGCACGAGGAAGTTCTCGACCGAGGTTAGAGCGCCGGACTCTAAACAAACAACACCTTCTCAATCCTGCGGACAAACGGGAGGACGGCAGGACGTTCCGTAAAGGCGAGACGCAACGAACCAAAGGCGCTTTTCATTCCGATCTCATAAAACTATAAAGTTACACTTCACGTTTGTTAGAAATCCAACTTTAATGCACACATGGAACAGCACAGTTTGGGAAACCTATCATCTTACACTCTATGCACACCACCGAACCACTGTATACATTTGCCACAGAATGTATATCAAGGAGATCGGCCAAACCTATCTTTATGTACAGAAGCTAACCCGTGAGCACTTTTGAAATGATCAGGGAACTCCCCCGGTGAGTAACATTTTCGCAAAACACCTTCAGTTTCAAACCGAATCCTTACGTTTGACATACTGTAGTACCTTTCACGTTGGGAGGACATCTCAAAAGTGTTTCATAAGATAATACTGTAAACGTGTACAGTACACCCCGTATGTTGTAGGTGAATGCAGCAGCCAATATGCACATGGGAATGTCCCACAAATGGCCTTTCATCCAGGTTAAAAAAAAAAACAGTGCTGATTTACTTTGTTTCATCCATAAAAGGGGGAACCAGACTCTCGTCTTCATTTGCTCTCTCGCGCGCACAAATAACACTTGCACACTCGCGCACACGCACGCAGATACCTTTTAAGTGTAACCAGAATGGATGAGATTGGCAGATTATCACAATCACACTGCATTTACCGACACCCAAATAATGGCAGCTGCTGCTATCAGTACCCAAACACAGATCAGGTTCCCGGACACGGAGGTGATTTGATGAGTTTCCTTTTCATCGCTGGAATCGGCAAATGACACCTGAAAAAAGCAGACACAAATTGGGCTGCATTGATTTCCAGAAAACCACCCGATAGTGAAAGGCACTGAATAAACAGTTGAATGACTAAGTGAATCAAATAAAAGGTCAGGCACCCAATAATCTATCATATCCTTAATTTAATATTACAGTATTATTATTAATAAAACTGAAATCAAACTTGGGACTGGTGCTGTTTAAATGCTTTCATGCCCCCCTAGTGTGATATTAGACCATCATATTAAAGGCATTTTCAATGGAGCTCAACTGGCTCATTACAATGACTGTACCTTCAAAGAGATTGTTTATTAAAATCTCTATTTAATTGGGTTTTTTTAAAAGATAATCCCCAGATGATCGTTGGAAAACCAATGGTGATTGCAATTAAATAAAATAGAATTTAACTGCACTTCGACACGAAAGCCGCTGTACACGCACACACACACGCGCGCAATTTTTGTTGTTGTTGTTGCTGTTGATATATTTCAGAACCGACCCGATGCTTGTTACGGCAGCCAAATCAGGGTTCGGAGCGGGCGTTTTCCACGTTACCTTCGCGTATGAAGTCGCTTCCACCTTCAGTGACTCTGGCCGCGCAGGCAAGTCATCGTTACGCCGCTGTTCTGACAGCATCCAGCAGCTTGCAGCGCAGGTCGTACAGTTTTTCCGCCAAACCATCCGCGTCTTCATGGGCCTCGCAACTCCTCCGCCAAGCATCGGGCGCCTGATCGAAGCCGTAGTGAGCGCCCGCGATGGCTCCGGCCATGGTGGCGATCGTGTCGGTGTCCCCCCCCAGCGAAATGCTGTAGATTATCGTCCGCTGGAGCCCGTTGTAATCGGCGGGAATGTCCGGCACGGGCTCCAAGCACCGGAGGAAGGAATAAATAGCCGTGGGCACGGACTCGAAGGCTGCGATCCCGTTCCCTGATAGGGTTTCGGAAGGAAAGCGGACGGGTTAGTCGAGCAAAAAAAAAAGGACGAGTCGGGAGTGGAGTGGGGATGGGGGGCGCGGGGGGGAAATGAAGAGTAGCGAGTTAAATACACGACCACCGACTAAGAAACGCAATACGTGGGGTTAACGCGGCCGAATTATTCAGGCAAATAATGGCTCGCTTGAACCGGCACACTGAGGCAGGCAAAGCAACGCACGGGAAATTTACCAACAAATAACAACAGCAGCAACTTGCACGCGTACAGCGCGGGATTGAGGGAAGAGAGTTCCAGGGTTTTTAAAACCGGAGTTGTTGCAACTGCTAATCAATGACGAAACGGGTACTTGGGTGACAAGACAGAAACCGTTTGTCTCTCTGACCTAATTCATTCACCACCTCCTCCTTTGAAACATCGGTCCGGCTTAAAAATTGCTTCACTTTCTTGAGTCTGTTGCTGAAGGGAAATTCCTCATTCAGACTGGAAGGCAAACAAGACAGAGAATGATGCTCAGCGAAAGTTAAGGGTCCAGTTTTGTGCATGGCACGTTTTCGATTTAGAGCAAAATCCCACTGTATTCTGATTAATAATCCCTCTATTTAATACAACAGCAAAATTACATTTGTACAGAGCCTTTCATGTCAGAAGGACGTCCCAAAGCGCTGGACAGACAGTGCATTTGACATCAGGAAGACATAGATTTCAAACTGGTTTCCCTCCGATTCAAAAACCTAGGCGATTCAAGTCCCAAACTGTGACGTTTTGTCGTGAGATCCCGTAAGAATAATCCTTGCATTTGATATCTTTGACACCTTATCGACGTCTCAAAGCGCTTCACAGAAGATACGCAAAATCATTTCTTCCACTTCAATTTTCGGTTAATTTTCACACACAAACACTCTGTGACACACACACACACTCCATCTGAACTTTCAACGACTGACGATCATCCAGAAATCGTGACGTCTCCTCCTGACTACATCAAACGCAAGGATTAGTTAGTTTTTTTTGGACAAGGTTTTTGTAATCTTTATCATTATCTACCTCTTGCTGTTGATAAAGTGCTATTTGACGACCAACAGCATATTCTAGTAGTTTATTCCAAACTACTTCGTGTTGTTGACGTTTCAAAATATTTCTTGCTTAAGAAGTTAAGGACAACGCAAAGTATCTAATCACAAAAAACATTTGGGGTGGACATTTCGTCCAAGGCTCGCCGAGAACCTCAACCCTGGGCAACTCGGAAGACAGTACATCGTATTCCAAACATTCTTTCCAAGGCCGTGCATTCCATTCCAAGCACAGGGAATTCTCCTTCTGAAGGTGGCATACAAACGCGGATCGCCCAGTTCTGGTTTAGATAATCCCAGATAATAGGGGGATGGCAGGGGGGGGGGGGGTCCGTAGCTCAGTGGTTAGAACACTCGCCTGGCAAGTGAGAGACCTGGGCTCAATTCCAGACAAGGTGAAAGTTTCCTTACTCCACACACACGCCCAATAAAATTCCCCCTTTTTTAAAAAAAAAACCCCATACAATAATAAATTGGTCATTGCAATCCACGACTGTCTGTGGGGGACGCTGCTGTGCGCAATTGGCTGCCGCGGTTTCACCCACAAACACACAGTCAATTTGCTTTACGGTATATTCTGTGAAGCGCTTTGAGACGTCTAGAATACGTGTAAAGCGCTATATCAATGCAGGATTATTATTATTAAGCATGGTAGCAGATTTCTGCGTGAATCAGGGACATCTAACTGACAAAAAAAAACCCTGTCTGTACGATTTATCCTAGCCTTTTCAATCCTCATCATAGTTTTTGAAGTAACAGATCTACACAGAAAGAAAAAAGCCACAAGGGACACATTTCATCCATAGATTATATATATTACATATTCTCTGAAAAAACACAGTTGGCCACAAGAGGCCACCCTGGATCCACACTTACTCTTTTGCGTCCAGCACAGATTTCTCGTCGTCTTCGACCAACTGCATCTCCCCGATGAGCCGGTCCACGTACTCGTCCTTCTTCAACTCTTCCCGGAGAGCGAAGTGCACAGCGAGCGCTTGCAGGATTGCCCCGTTGTAGCCCAGCGAGGAGGCGTGAGTTATTTCTGCATTTCTCCTGGCAAACTGGAATCATAGACGGCATTCGAGTCGTCAAAAGACACATTCGTTTAGACTTGAGGCGATTTAATGGTGGAGAGATTTAATCAGTGGTGAGAGCACTCGCCTCACAAGCGAGAGAGCTGGGTTCAATCCCAGGCGGCTCAGGTCAGCGCAAAACCTCAGGCAAGTTTCCTTACTCCACAAACTCACGCGCCTGATAATAATCCCTCAAAAAAATAATTAATCGGTCACTTCAATGCACGATTGTTTGTGGGGGACGCTGCTGTGCACAATTGGCTGCCGCGTTTTGCCCGCAAATATACAGTCAATTCACTTTACAGTATATTCTGCAAAGCGCTTTGAGACGTCTAGAAGACACGGTAAGGCGCCGTATCAAATGCAAGGATTATCATTATTATTAATAATTGGAGCATTAGTTACAGTGAGAATATTGCTTGGAATAGTATTGGAATGTGCAAGCGCTATTGTTCTGACCTTCTTCACGTCTTTCGCTTCTGGATAAGCCAGTGCGATGGGCGTGATCCTCATGGCACCTCCATTCCCATAGGAACCTTTCCCCTTGAACTGTTCCCTCGCCGGCTTTAACACGTCCTTGCAGTTCGGGCTGAGGAGTTTCTTAAAGACGCGCACCACCCCACTTCCGTACCCGCGGTTCGGCTCTTTCTTGTACTCCTCGGCAAACCTGAGGAGCGCAGAGAGATTCGAAGGAGGAAAAATCCTGTCACTTTTGGTGCCTCCCTTCTTCAAAGAGTAAACACGCCAGGCGAGCATTCGGAGCTCCCGTGGCTCAGTAGTTAGAGCACTTGTCTTGCAAGCTGGGGAGACCTGTGTTCGAATCCAGGCAGGTCAGGGCGAAACCTTGGGCAAGTTTCCTTACTCCACACACACGCCTAATAATAATCCCTCCCAAAAAACAAAATAATAAAATTGGTCATTTCAATCCACGACTGTTTGTGTGGGGGGACGCTGCTGTGCGCAATTGGCTGCCACGTTTCGCCCACAAATATATAAGGTCAATTCACTTTACAGTAAATTCTGTGAAGCGCTTTGGGACGTCGATAAGATGTGGAAAACGCTACATCAAATGCAAGGATTATATAACATTTGCGACCCGATAAAAGAGTACCAGCTGACAGCCAGGTCAAGCGGAAACACCCCCACCCCTCTCCCAGAAACCTTGCGAGGGTCAAAGGGAAACGCAGCTCCGTCAAACTCTTGAAGGGTTGTCAATATAGGGGAACTATAGCACCTTCTTACTGCATTGAGGGAGCGTCAGACTTACACAGACCATAAACTCTCAAAGCGCTTTTGAGACGTCTCGAGGAGTTGATAAGTCGCTATCAAATGCAAGGATTATTATAGCGGGATTTGGGCAGATGTACAGCCGAGGTGATTTTTCTGAAACTCAAGTTTCC